>NDFZ01005088.1:254113-303060 GCA_002192655.3 Mamestra configurata | reverse complement strand
AAAAAAAAAAAAAAAAAAAAAAAGTGATCCTATAAGGGTTTCGTTGTTTTATTCGGTCGTAAGACAACTGGCCAAGTGCGAGTCGAACTCGCGTGCAAAGGGTTCCGAACGAATTTCATTTTCGTAACATGTTATTTTAACACTATAGACTTCTAATAGGTTTTCCTGTAATCTATAGGTAAAGAACTCTCATCTTTTTTTTCAAAATTTTAATACTTTCGGAGAAATGGTAATTTTTCGTCTAATTTAAAAAATATCGATAAATCCCTCACAATAAGCCCTATAATTTGATGTAAAGTAAAGTAGTGTTTATTTGCTAAGATTGCAGGTACTTAAAATAAGGTTTTACTGTAAGATGGGTGAGCCTTGTACAATCTACCTTACATTAGGCATGCAAACATTTGTGAAATTGTGAACTACATTAAAAATTAAATTAAATGGTTTACAGTTAAAACAATAGTCGGCATAGTACATTCATAATATAAAATGAAAATAAATCGTTTAAATCACATGTGTTACACGGTAGTTTGTTTTTTTTTTTTCTGTTTTTCAAAAGAACCCCGTACTCAAAATGTATTTATTTACGTAACGCGTCCGTGTTTAGGTTACAGAAGTTTATGTGTACGAAATTTCAACAGAATCGGTTCAGTAGATTCGGAGAAAATTGGTTGTAACAGACGGACAGACAGACAGTCAGGCAGACAGACACCCGAGTGATCCTATAAGGGTTTAGTTTTTTACGGATGTTCGAAACCCCAAAAAGAAAGTATACGATCTCATAGTTTTGTAGGAAACGGCCTCATCGGATTAGACTAATAGGTCAGCGCTAAATTAAGCCAACAGCCAGTATCACAACTCCGAAAAACAAAGAAAAAAACAACCCTGCTTTCATGCAAAATATATATATACTACTTTTACATCCGTTCTAAAAGAAACACGCACCAGCTACCACACAGCTATTCTTGTTCAACATGGCTGCAAAAATGAACGACGAACGTGAACGCCTCACTGGCTCTGCCAACAGCAGTCTGAAACAAAGAGTTTCTATAACTAGGTACGGGTTTATTACTGACGAGCCTTCTACGTGGTGGAGAGACAATTAATTTTAAGCGAAGAACAATAATTAAGAGCGCTTTCGATTATATCTTCGTAAATTGTTTTCATTGATAGCGGGTTGAAAGAATTTAATTGGATATTGATTTTAGGTAGACGAGCCTAGAAGACGATGCTTTATGAATATTTTTAGAACAAATTATTCCTGCTGGGTTAGGTGGAGGTTTTGGGTGCCTAAGTAGGTTTATATAAAGTTACATATGTACTTACGTATACGTAGAAACTATATCCAAATAAGGCTGATTTCTGAATACCTGTACCTAGGAGTTAACGTGACAAAACTTTAAGGCCTAAGTTAGTCAGGTTTTCCGTTTAAAGTTGAGTTTGATAAATTGGAACTTACTTAACTGTAAATATACCGAAACCTGGATGAATACTGTCGAAATCCGGAAAACAGTAAGGTAAGTATAAGTTGGAAATATGCTCAAATCGCATTGAATTTGGTTTTACGTTTATCATCAATTTATTTATCTCGAGGCCTCATTTAATTTTAAATTCTTTACTCAGAAATCAGGAGATACCACACTGGTTATGATAGGTTCAGTATGATAGAACAGCTGTAGTGTTTGGACATATGTATCTACTATGATACATCAAACAAAAACCGAAAAAAATAACGTTGACATTTAAAACCAAGGTACCTTATATGTACCTAAACCATTAGTAAGCTAAAGGTTACTTCACATTAGGCTAAACTGACCCTTTTAGGAAAGGTTCTAACCACATAATAAAATGATTTTCCTAATAATCTTTATGTATTTATACTTGGTTTCCAGCTGTTGTTTAGGTAACCCGTACATATCTACGTCAGCATAGGAAAAGGGTGTATTAAACGGACTGTTTATGACTGTTTATGGACGTCTACTTAAACAAGAATCTTTTATGTAAGATATCGTGTGTCCTATCCATATTACGCAATTTGCAGGAGTGACGCGACTTTAGAAGGCTTCAATATTGGCGATACGTAATGGAAGTTGATAATCTGGTAAAGGTCGCGGGAATCCGCTGGATGGGGGACGCACAGTAGGCCTAGCACGAATATTTGTAGGTTTCGTATCGCAAACGTATCGAGTTGTCGATACGATAACGCAATACAACGAAAGTCGGAAGCACGAAGCACTTTCGGAATAGTATCGAGAGCTCGATACGATAACGTTGGGGACGTGATACTAACGTAAGTAAGGATGGGAAAAATAGAACGAATGATCTTACTAATTAGTGAATGTTTCGTTCAGAAACTGGAAAAGTATTTAGTTAGTTAAAAATTTAGGGATTTTAGGGTATTTAAAACTTTAATATTGTTCAATTTATGACACAATACGAAGAAACTGCAGAAATAGTTAATATTCAGTTAGTGGCACTCGGGAGTAGGAAAGAAAGACACAGACATAAGTAGGTCCAGAAATGGAAGTGTTTCTTTCGGTTGAAATGATGATGATGAGACGAAAATTGCAATGATGGGGAGGCTTATATCCAACCTCGTCTATCCAAATCGGGTAAATGATTACGATGACAACGTTGGATTTCTTAGGCTTAGCAGTCTCTTGATGTTTACTACAGCATAAGGCTAAAGCCCTTCCTCATTACCTAGCATTTCCAGTATCTCCCGTAAATCTGTATTTTCTGTGTAAAGTTAAGAGGTCTGCGGTTAAAAAAAACCATACAAAATCTTAGTCGTAACCAAAATACGTTAGTACCTGTACCTACCTGTGTGTGTGTCCTTGCCTCCAAACAACAAACTAGAAAAAGTTATAGTTGCTGTCTTCCTGCATTGCCAAAGTTGCGGGCACCAAACTATACTCTTTTTAAAGTTAGGATCATACGGTCGCGAATGGCTGGAATAAATTGTCACACACGAAAAAGCTCGCTTTCCAAATTCCAATCGGTCTACGGACAGAAGCTTGTGATATAGTAGTTGTAATGCGGATAACTGGTAGGTAGGAATAGGAACATAGCACGTTTTGCCTTTTCCGCTCGTGTATCCTCGAATAGATGCCCCATATTATTTTTAATTAACATATAGACAATAAGGATGGACTGAACGATTCCTACACAAAACCACTGTGTAGAAAGAGTCTGTCTTATTTCACATTTTCTATATCTAGGTATAGAATTCCCGTAGGCGCGGGCCTGCGGACGGCGAGCATTGGGTGGCTCGCTGTCCGATCACCACCAGGCCCGGGTCGATGGCGCGTTGTGTTTCACGCGCGCCTCAAAGAGATGTCAGCATAAAAGACGGGGCCCGCTAGGGCCAAAGCCTGCCAGGGTTGCGGAATCTGTTCGAAAGAGTCACCGCGGCCCTGGAACGCAAAGGGCTTTAGAAGGAACACGGATGGGTTTTAGTCAGTAAGAGTCTGACACGCCCTTCCGCTCCACCCAGAGCGGAAGAAGTCATTTGATGATTTCCCATCCTTAAAAAAAAAAAAAAAGTATAGAATTCCTCCTATGTGCTGAACTCATCCGCCCGTGACGTGCCGAATCAGAATCTTAGAAAATGGTAACTATCGTAAATCGGGTTGAATAGAAATGCAGGGCTGAATAGTTATAGGTTTAGAAAGAGTGACCGCGGCCCTGGAACGCAAAGGACATTTGGAGGAGCTCGGGTGGGTTTTAGTCAGTAAGAGTGACACTCCCTTCATCTCCGCCCAGAGCGGAAGGGGTCATTTGGTGATTTCCCATTGAAAAAGAAACCAAAATTTACTTAGATCTTGTTGGGCAGCATTTAAAGACACACAATCTTTAAATTAATAAAAATTAAAACGCACGCTTTGTTAGAAACAAATAATGTGGTATTCAAGTGAAATTTCCATTTAAAGTAAGAATAAAAACAATTCAATTTACCCCGTTTTACACACTTTTCTGCCTGATTCACTTGGTTATTGAAAAGGGAACACTCACTCCATTTTCTACGTCAGAGATTTCTGACTACTGACGTCAGAACGATTCTCAAACCCTAAGTAAGGGATGGGATTCTGCCTCAGGGATATCGTTATCTTACTTCCACCGTTTCTTGATACAATTGACTGATAAATTAATATGCCAAAATCTATTATAGTCGTCTCCTGAGGCCAGTTCTTATTAGATACATTAAAGGAAAAAGCTATATATAAAGGGAAGAATATAAGGTTTCGTTTATTTCACTAATAGGTCTGTTTTTAATTTGATAGGTCATTAACCTACTGGACCTACTTGCTCACTCTACCGACACGTGTGAAAGTTCTTTAGTTTACTTACTTCTTAGCATACCTTTTTTTTTTTTTTTAAGGATGGGAAATCATCAAATGACTTCTTCCGCTCTGGGTGGAGCGGAAGGGCGTGTCAGACTCTTACTGACTAAAACCCATCCGTGTTCCTTCTAAAGCCCTTTGCTTTCCAGGGCCGCGGTGACTCTTTCGAACAAATTCCGCAACCCTGGCAGGCTCTGGCCCTAGCGGGCCCCGTCCTCTTTGCTGACATCTCTTTGAGGCGCGCGTGAAACACAACGCGCCATCGACCCGGGCCTGGTGGTGATCGGACAGCGAGCCACCCAACGCTCGCCGTCCGCAGGCCCGCGCCTACGGTGGCCGGGGATCGCCCTGCGACTCCCGACGCCCGGGGCGTCTTCTCCTGTTGCGGCGGTTGGGACGAAGGCCTTGCCTTTCCCTCGCGCGGTCCGCCTCCTCCTTCGCTAGCATTACTGCTTCGCAGAAGGAGGTGACCGCTTCCCAAGCCTCCTCGCTCCGGACCATGGATTCAACCAGGGCCGGACGCGAGAGGTTGCCGCCGCCGATCGTCTCGACGAGGACACGGCTCAGCCCAAACAGGGCAGACCTCCACCGTATGCTCCACCGTGTCCTCCGGGCTTCTTAGCATACCTACATTCCTTTTTTTTTAATTCTATGTAGGTACAGCACGCGTTTTTTATGTAAGTACTAAATAAATATAATTCTTTATTTTTTAGATTTATACTAATATATAGCTGAAGAGTTGCTTTGTTTGTTTGAAGGCACTTATCTCTGGTACTACCAGTCAGATTTGTTTTTTTTTTTTGTATATAATAGCCACATTCATGAGGAAGGCGGTTATGCGGGAACGAGAAAAAAAGAGATATGCGCGTACGAAGTCGTAGGCAAAACCTAGTTAATACATATTTGAAGCAAACTTCGTTATTGCAAACAAATCACAATATTTCGTTAACACAATATTTTATGAAAAATGGGTCGCGCATTTTTATTTATCCGTCGTGTTCGACTTTTGTGGGTGAATAAACTTATAAATCTGTACACTATGATAACATTAATTAAGGCTCCTTTTATCTTTAAAACTACCTATTGTTTTTTCTTTATTAGATTTATATCAGTATCGAGGCAATACAATCTATTAAGAAACCACTACAGCGCTAAAACTTTGCCCTCTACTATCAATAAAGTCACGAGAACCGGAAAAAGTCTATAAAAACGTTTATTTCTCCAATAGAACCAATATAGTGGATAAATCTATTTGCAGTGTGGTCTTCACCTAAGAATAGCCGGAGATCTTACCTCCTACGCTTGTCGTAAACGGTGATCCAATTCTATTAGGCTGAAGGCCCATATATATAGACCTGATCACCACCACCTGTGGTGAGTGGAAAGCTAGGAAACTAATAAATCCAGTACAATCAAGTACAATTTTCTTTTGATAATTGCTCATGGCTAAAGAATAATAATAATATAATTCAAATTCAAAAGTCATTTATTCAAATTAAGCTGAGTGCCAGCATTTTTTGAACGTCAAAGTTCTACATAAACACAGTCCCCAAAAACGCCCGCCCGTCACCACTTCCTAGTGTTTTAGCTAATAATAATACATCATTAATTTTTCGACACAAGTTACTTAATGCTTGAGTACAGTAGAGCACGAACATGGAATTAACGTTGTGAGACTGGTGCTTGAGGTAGGTGTCTATTTGCCTGCTATGTCCTACTTTTTTGCGTAGTAAGAAGAGTGCAGGAAAGCAAGTTAAAAAAATAAAAATAAAAATCCTACTAATATTATAAACGCGAAAGTTTGTAAGTATGGATGGATGTTTGTTACTCTTTCACGTAAAAACTACTGAACGGATTTTGATGAAATTTGACACAGAGGTAGATTATAGTTTGGAATAACACATAGGATACTTTTTATCCCGGGTATATGTTCCCTTGGGATAATTTTCGACATTAACGCGGGTGGAGCCGCGGGCGACAGCTAGTACAAAATAATTGTGGAAATATCAGAACGGGTGTGCCGTTCTGATATTTGTAGTAGCTGGAGAGTGACTATGAACAAAATGTGATTATGTGTCTATGCGTAAGAGGTTGCTTGAGTGACTCTGGTGCGGAAGGTAGCATATTAGGAGCGAGCATGATTAACAGCCACACGGGTCGATTAAGGTTAAGCAACGCTTGTCAAGGTTGATCTGTGGATGGGTGGCCATCTTAACATTCCGAGTTTCCTCCGTGCCTCGGAAAGTACGTTAACGTTGGTCCTGGATGTCATTTGTAGATTTTTGGCAGTCGTTACGGAAAGTCAGAATCCAGTAAATCTGACTCCAGTCTTGCCAAGAACTACCATATTACCCATTTTATGGGTTGTGGAGGTCTGGTAGGCTCCACGTAAAATACTGGTATTCAGCTGAATCTGGTTTGACTGGAAGCCGACCCCAATATAGTTGGGAAAAGAATGGGCAGATGATGAATTTTCTGTAAAGGTTTTGTAGTAATGGTATTGCTTCTTTAGTTCGTTATTTGTTTTGTTGTGGGTCGGAGTATGATCAAATTGCCTTTTTTATTATTGATAGGCTCGTATTTGAGCGATGATGGTGCTTGACTTGGCAACACGATTTGATAGTTTCTGTCAAATGGTGCTGTCATTAATTCTTAGAGATTAGGTGATACGGACTAGAATACGCCTGCAACTAAGCCCGAAACTTCGGACTTCGGGCTTAGAGAGTAGCCCCCCTGGAGCGGCTGTTCAGTTCGCCCTATGATAGCGCCGGCCCTGACTAAAGTGCCTGCCTTTTTTTTTTAAACAACTGTTAATTAAAGATTTATTAAAAAGCGTTTATTGATTATTAAGTTCTATTGCTTGTACCTATTACTAGTCAAAACAAAATGTTTTATTTTTTTATTCGAGATGAGTTTGCTCTTGACTCTAGTCTAACACAGACGCAGGCAGAGAGGGATTGAAATAAACACATTAAAGTTCGTAAAAATGAAGTTGTTAACAAACATTTTCATGGAAATGTTACTTACACACTTCCCAGGTTCTTACTTCCCTAGAAGGAGCGCTGATGAAATTCGTTAAAAGGCACCTGAGTCGATTTCAGAGAAATTGGATTCGGAAGCAAAATAATTTCTCAATAAACATAATAAATCTTGGATTCCTGGAACTGAAAGGAACTTTAGGGTGATGGAGAGAGCGGTTGCCGTTTCTCGTTAATATTTGAACATTTTTAAGAGGATTTACTTGTGGGTGTAGCGGTCGCACGCGCTACTCTTGAGCATGACGTCCTGGGATCGATTCCCGGGTCGGGCTAAGTGTGATTGGGTTTTTCTATCAAGAATTTCTCTGCCAAGCCATAGGCGCGCATCTTAATAGATGGGACATAAAGAAACTTTACTGGCGAAATCTCAAGGGAATCTTCAAATCCGTTCAGCCGTTAAGAGGTGAAGAGTTAACAAACCGTCAGACAGACTAGAGTTACTATCACATTAACCTTTTGAACGCCATTGTCATGTATGCATGACAAGCAAGCGCGTGCTGTGTACGACAACTGTCGCAAATATGTGACATAAAGTACGGCGAATATGTGGCTTGGCGTTCAAAAGGTTAAAAAAATTAATATGGATTGCAGAAGGAACTGCGTCGTACCACACGTAGCAGTTATGTATTTATCGACTTCAAACAAATACTAGTCGCATAGTCACGTCCTCCTTTATCAGACTAAAACGTGTCTCGTTTGAAGAACCCACCTCCCATCAGGGAATAGCCCGACCGATCGCTTGCCAAGCAAACTTACGGAGTTAGAATCTGAATAAGCAAATTATATTAGGTACGAACGTCGTATTACTTTTGACTTTATTGACTTTAGTTTTACAAGTGTGAACTTATGCCCTAACCGAAGTTCTCAGTTTTAAACAGGACTAAAACAGACAGAATGGCCCTACTATTATTGATCTAGAAAACTTGAAGAATCCACATTTGCATAGTTTCATCAAATAATTATAATTATTCTATTGTAATTATGTAAATAATTATTTCTCGTGGTTAAAGAATAACAGCCGCACAGGTCGATGAAGGTTAAGCAACGCTTGCCAAGGTTGGTCTGTGGATGGGTGACCATCTTAACATTCTGAGTTTCCTCCGTGCCTCGGAAAGCACGTTAAGCCGTTGGTCCCGGCTGTCATTTGTAGATCTTTGGCAGTCGTTACGGAATGTCAGAAGCCAGTAAATCTGACACCAGTCTTGCCAAGAGCTACTGTGTTACCCAGTTAATGGGTTGTGGAGGTCTGGTAGGCAGCCGCTCCACGTAAAATACTGGTACTCAGCTGAATCTGGTTTGACTGGAAGCCGACCCCAATATAGTTGGGAAAAGGCTAGGCAGATGATGAGTAATTATTTTAATTATAATTATATTCATTAGAATTATTTGATGAAATTATTAAAAAAAAACGGGACTGATAAACAGACTATACCGCGGAATTTCGATGTTTAAAATAGCAATGAGTGATAAACTTTAAATATGGAACTTCGGCACTGGCAACTTTGCGATTGCGGCGTACTTTATTTCAAATGTTTCCTGTACTTCCCTTGAAACAAAAAACTACACGTGCTCATCTTTATATCTTCCATATATTGTTTTATCAGACCGATAGAAGGAAATAAAAAAGGGACTTTATCAAATAACACCATTTTTACTATCTGTAGGGTTTTATTTTATTCAGAGACATTTTTCTACAAAACCTTTCGTGGCGGTCAAAAGGAAAACGTATTCACTCTCCTGTTGAAATACAATATTTTCCGGAGTGTTACTTTAATAAATGGGCTGTAAAAATGTAGGAGTGAAAAGCAGTAGGCGGATAAAGAATGGTTCTAATACATTTTATTTATCACTTTAGCTGTGAAACAACACTTATTTCATGATTGTTTAACTCTCGCATTGGTGGGCGTCGAATTTACGACTGCTTGATTAATTTGTGTGGATTAACTACAAAATCGGCAAAGAAAATGCTTGACTTTATCTGTCTTTAATATTCGCGGAGTTGCAACCTCAATTCCTCATGGATCCCATCATCAAAACTGAATTATCTGGAAGAATTTCCTTTCAAATAAAATAAGAATTTATCAAATCTGTTTAAAGGGAGACAGTTTTTTATTCCATAAATACTTAACTAACTATATACCTTCACTAGAAATAAAAATAAAAACTCCTAACTAAATTAACCCTAAAATATGGCGTCAAAAAATTCATCCGCATCGCTGTCGACTGGAAGTGTACCCAAAAGACTGGCGGCATTGCCACGTTGTATGGGAATGCTTATTCTTTGACCAAGGTAAAAGCCAGCCCTTGGGTCACGTGAAGTATTGTTTAAAGTCAGTTAAAAACGAAACCTACTATCTCTCTCCAGAATGGAAAGTCACCTGTTTAAGTCAACATATAGAGGTATGCGGAACAGAGAGTAAAGTCCGCATACCTCCACTGAAATGGGAGGATCCTCCGACCAGACGGTTGTTGTGTCTGGTGGGCAATTAACTGCTCGATAGTTGATATTCGAACTGTTTTATATGTTCAAATCGCATCGAGAACTTTGCTTGCGCGATGCAGGATTTCTTTGGTAGTTCGTTGCTGACAGGATAGATGGCGTTGCTGTTCTTTTTGTTGCCGTATAAATTTAACTTCTTATTTTTTTCATGTGGCGGCAATGATGCCGCTACAACCACAAGGCGTTGGCCCTGCACCTTATCTCTCCCTTAATTTTTATTTTGGATGTGAAATCTTTCAATGACTCCTCCTGCTCTCTTACAGACTAAAACCCACCCGAGTTCCTCCAAATGCCCTTTGCGTTCCAGGGCCGCGGTAACTCTTCCATACAATTCCGCAACACCTTATCTTTCCGTGGTCGTGTCGGATTGCCGTCCCCTCCCATCCATCCCATGTCGGATTATGAGAGTAAAGGAGTGAGTTGACCTGTGTCTGCGCATACACTAGTGCACTATATTAATTATCAAACTAGGCGACATCATCAATATTATATAAAATTCTTCCATTAGTGAGTGACTGACAGACAACGCACAGCTGAAACTACTGGTCGTAGAAACCTGAAATTTGGCATGTAGGTTCCTTGGGGAGTGTAGGGCAGCACTTAGAGAGGAGGAGGATTTCCCGAAATTCCTACGGGAACGGGAAAAACAGGATATGCGCGTACGAAGTCGCGGGCAAATGCTAGTCATTTATAAAAGGGAAGTACTAATTCCAGGCGCGCGGAGCGGAATAATAATAATATTGCATACAAGAACCGTGTTTTTTTTCGCTTTATGGTACGGAACCCTTCGTGTGAGAGTCCGACTCGCACTTGGCCGGTTTTTATGTATTAACTAACTGCCGTCCGCTGATCCGCGTTGAAATAAAAACAATACTGTAAAGTTTGAATAAAAATCCGTTGAGCAGTTTTTCCGTGAAAGAGGAACAAACATAAACTTTCACGTTTATAATTTTCAATATGTTAATAATATATGATTTAATGTATTTGCTTTATTTATTATGTTTAAATAAATTATTATACTTTCCAAACCGTATAACGCTCTCATAACTTTAGTTTCAAACTTCAACATTGCTGTAATACTTCGTATTTAACATCTACAACAAATAACGGCGACAGTTGAAAGGGTAATGACCTCAACACCAAAGATGAGGGCGACGACCTCTACATTGGTTCCAGAGATGTGATTTAGCGTTTTCAGGTGAAAACGGAAATTAAGCCATTAGGTACCTATAAGTATTGTTTTGCGTCCTAATTTATAGGGCTGGCATGAGTTTAATGTTTTCCTGTTATTTGTGTAAAGTTTGTACGTTTATGGCTTATTTTGTAAAGTTGATCTCAAACGTCTATGTATGTACGGTTAGAGTGAAAATCTGTTTTGAATGAAGAAGTCCTTTTCAGCTTTTATCACAGGAGTAAAGGTTGGTTTATTTATTTAATACTTCTAAACATAAATTTAATGCCATAGACATTCCCTACCAATCAACCTTTGGGTGATGCAGAGACAAATAGTTTAATCATTTATAATAGTAACTCTAAAATATGGTGCCAAAAATTCATCCGCATCGCTATCGACTGGAAGTGTGCCCAAAAGACTGGCGGCATTGCCACGTTGTGTGGCAACGCTTATCCTCTGACTGAGGTAAAAGCCAGTCTTTGGGTCACGCAAAGCGTCAATTAAGCGTTTGTACAGATCTTTAAGTAACGCACGAGAACACGGTCCCCACGGTCGCATTGTACACCTTGACGAGACGACAAGTTGCAAGTTGCAAAACTCAAGAGTTTCAAACCCAAACGGCTCGAAAATGCAACTGCCAACTAGGTTGTTAAATTCCCGCCGTTTGAGGTTCCCCGCTGCATGCCGCAGCGGCAGCACACCAAGACGAGCTAGGAAATAAATACAAATATAGATTTACTTTCCAATAAAATATCTACGCATTTACTTTATCTTTGTAGATATTAACCCAAAGGGCAAGATTTAATTATGATTTTGAGTATCTATTTAAGACCTAAATTATGTACTCATTTTAGTGCATGTAAATATACTTATTATTTGTCTCGAGGACATACGTCACATAGTGTGGGGGAGGTTGGTGCAGTCTGTGGTTCACAGATATAATCTGTGGTCGGACCGTCGGCCATGACAGTTATTCATTACCTACCTTTCGTCCTGCCTGAGTGACTGACTTATCAACGCACAGCTAAAACTACTAAAAGGAAGCTGAAATTTGAAATGTAGGTTTACTTTATAACGTAACCATTAAGAAAGGTTTTTTTGGTAAATTCAACTTTATTGGGAAGGAAATACGTGCATATTTCACCAACAGAACAGCGATAAAAAAGAAAAGTGCAAAGCCGCGGCGGCTCGCTAGTGCAATATAATACACAAACAGATATTTCACTCATGTTTTACAAAAGTAAATAGGTAATTCATATATGTACTTTAAAAAAATACAACCGACTTCCCCTACAAAGTATAAAATAACTTTAATTTCGGAAGTCGGTGTTTCTTCGTAATTTAACATCAACTTTTAAGTTATTTTATATTTTGTGGTGTTTTTTTTTATTTGGAAGTCGGTTGTTTTTTTTTGTCAAAAAGTTTTTTATTTTTCACTTTTTAGTGATACCCTCACCTGGAAACACGCAATTTCATTTACTTGGATGATATATTTTCTATTTCCCCCATAAATGACGGAGTTATGACGTAACAAACATAAAAAAACAACTGAATTGAGAACCTCCTCCTTTTTTTGAAGTCGGTTCAAAATGGGAGATACCTACTCATTAAATCGAAACGGGTAACCCAAATACATACTTCTATTAATAAACTCAGACACAAAACATTGTATTCAAACTCATCACCGATCCTTTTCTGTCGATATAATGAGAGAGACCTCGAAGCTCGGCAAATAAAAGAGTAAATAAATATGTCAGGGTAACGAGGATAGCGGAAAATATGTTGTTACTGTATAGCAACAGTTAAGGGTGCAGTTAAGGGTGTGAGTGCCTAGTTAAAAGAGAGAGGAAGAGTTTCTAACCGACTTGAAAATAAGGAAGAGGTTATATGTTCGCCTGTAAGTATATCTTTTTTTAATGTTTTTTTTTAACGATTATGTGATACGTTTTGTATTACTATTGGTAGGCTTGCGTTTAACCACAATCTCTCCTGATGGAAAGTGAAGATGTGGTCGACGATGGAGCACGCTTGTCTAGAAGTAACCTGCCGGTCGATTCTGTAAAAATGTCGAAGTGAAGGCTCGGGTGAAGTGATCACGAGGTTAGCTATCACTCCATCTTGATTATATGGATTGAGAACTCACCTCGTGATCACTTCACCCAAGCCTTCACTTCGATATGTTTAGGTACAGAATCGACCGGCTGCTCACTCTTCTAAGGAACTAAAAATAAGTATCGTCGCAAGCAGGTAACACACCAGATGCAGAGCAGCATACATTAAATGTAGCTACAGTTAGCTCTTCACAATTTTTAACAAAACGAGAGCTGGCTGCTACCTAACCGCTTTTAGACACGCAATTAAGGATATTTCGCACTAGTGCGACAAAAAGCCTCGGCCAGCCCCCACCTATTAAATTGATTAGTTGTATTGCATCAGGCTGGTCGCCCGGCAGCCCTTACTGGTCGACAGGCAACCCCCTGATATCGAGCGCGGTGCACAAAAAAATCCGCGAGCTCTCCCAAGTGAGTGTTTCGAATAACAAAGTTTTATATTCCGGATATCAAACTTTGTTATTTATTCGAAACACTACACTGACAAACTGACAAACTGACAAACACACTACACTACAATGACAATTGCTCACGGTTATCATATCTGTGAGCATTTGTCATTGTAGTGCCTCGGCTCCATAACGGCCTCGCCTTCCGCTCGTGCATCTATTCCGCCTCGGCTGCAATGACGGTTTGCCCACTAATATCAAAATGTACTAGTGCAGCTCCACTTTTTGCACTTGAAGGAATTGCAGCTTAGATACGCACACTTATGTACTACTAGGCAAGTCGCATACCAGAACATCATACATACAGCAAAATTTGAAACTATGTGTTTCAAATTTCCATCCAAAAATGCAGTTTTAGTTTTCATCAAAATCGGGCTTGAGACTCCATTCAGTATTTTTCGGTATTTCTCATAGTTTCGGATTTGGCCATCCACGCACATTTAAAAAATTCACCCTTTTTTAAGGATGGGAAATCAACAAATGACTTCTTCCGCTCTAGGTGGAGCGGAAGGGCGTGTCAGACTCTTACGGACTAAAACCCATCCGTGTTCCTTCTAAAGCCCTTTGCGTTCCAGGGCCGCGGTGACTCTTTCGAACAAATTCCGCAAACCTGGCAAAAAAAAAACAACCTGTATACCTAGGTAGGCAATAACGGTCATTGACCCACATACGTTTATTGATTTTCTTAATATTAAAAACAGAAATAAAGTTATAAAGCTGTCCTAAATCGACTTCTATCGTGATCCTTTTTCTCTCACAATGAAAAACGTTTCATAATTTATTGTTCGGGTATCTAGTTATCTACAAAGGGATATTAAGCAAAGGTCATTGTACTTTGTTGTTTGTTTATCTGGCGCCTACTATAGTACCTACGCAAGCACCAAGGTAACGTATTAGCTGGTAACAGTTTATCAAAATTGCGGTATAGATAGATAGGTACTTTCTTTCAGGCAATTTAAAGAACTTTCTTGTAGAATCCATTTATTAACGCTTAGTTTTCCAATTTCATTGAAAGAGCACGTTATCAATATTATGTAGTTACAAAACGCTCTCAAAGAATGCGTGGGTGTTATTTCAAGACTCTACATTTTACATTGTTGAAAAGTATTGTTACTTATCTTGGCTTTACACGACATTTCACAATGTTCGATTGTGTTAAAGTGCTTTCCCATACGATGTTCTTACAGCTAAATATAGATTGATTCATAGCACTTTTGGTTGAAAAATAAGAGTTCAAAGTCCTTCTAATATGCTTAAAACATTGTATGGTAAGCGCCAGATAAATTTGCAATAAAGTTCATTGCCCTTTCCCGAATTTCTCTGCGTAGGTACTCGGACAATAAATTATGAATCGTTTTTCATTACTAAAAAAAGTAAACGATTACGATAGATGTCGCTTCATGTCATTATTTCTATTTTTGGAATTAAGTATGTCAATGAATGTATGTAGGTCAATGACCGTTATTGCACGTTTATTTGGTGTCGACCATAGGTATCAGGTACAGGTTTTTCCTGGAGTAACTTATTATGTTAAGTTTATTTAGGTGTTAAAAGTTTATCCTATTTTTCTAAGAAGTCAAAGTCTATTCATTTATTTCAACGGTGGTACCGTTGAGGCAATTTTGAACGTTAAAAGTAGTTTGAAAATAAAATATTATAGTGACTCTAGTTGTCCATTTGCAAAAAGCAGATTGTTATGGAGAAGAACGGACAAGAAACTCCATAGTTACTCTTTTCAAATATAAGTTTTACAATATTTTGTATATATTAATCAATTGATAATATCATGTGAAAATACTTAGTTGCTTTTATTTTGTTGCGGTTTCTCGAACATACTAACTGATTCCATTCGTTAACACCGGTTGACTGGAAATCGAGTGCGTTCCTTGAAATGGTTTGTACTAGAGCTATCATTAAAGAGCCCGGCAACTTGGGGTCCAAATTGGGTTATTTCTGAGGTATCGAAGTTTCTGTATTACAATTGTAACGTCAGGTTTCTTTCGCCCTAATAATATAACTCGTTAACCAATAGGAACAAATCATGTCGTGTTTACTGTGTTCCTAATGTTAATAGTATATAAAAATATGTCTTTTTAAAGTAACAGAAAATTAGTAGGTACTTGAGACAATTCACACTGTTGTAATAAAAAAAATAATAACCGGAAATTGCGGTTTATTTTTTTGCTTAAAAGGTAGCGCGTTCCAGACAAGAATATACTGAATATGAAATGAAGAATGAACAAAATCAGGAGTAGGTATAAGAAGGACAGAATAGAAGAAGATTGTTGGATGAACGCAGTTTCTAGCGTACTGAATGAGATACATAAGTTAAGAAGGTGAGTTGAGTTAGGAGAGAGGCGAGAATAGAGCCTTGCGTAAAGGGACTGAATTAAATGTAGTCGAAGTGATACAAAAGCTGTCTCCGCGACTATATTTATGATCTATCTAGGCTTCAACTTCCGTCGTTTGTATTAATTTTTAAATAAAAAGTTTTAATTAAAAACTAGAACTGTCACAATTTGCAATGCTTCAAATCATTTGAATATTGTGTAATATTTTGTTTCCTTCAAGTTATTTTCCACTACGTTTTTTCGCTAAAGCTTAGGATTTGTATCAATTTAATATTATCGTATTAGGGCAACCTGTAAAGATAGTTTTAAGGTTTTAAATCTAAACTTCTGTACTAATATAATAAATGCGAAATTTTGGATGTTTCGATGAATGTATGTTTGTTACTCGGATCTTGATGAAATTTGGTACAGGGGTAGATTATAAGTCTGGAATAACACATAGGATATTTTTATCCTGGGAGTACGTTCCCTTGGGATAATTTTCGACAATAACGCGGGCGAAACCGCGGGCGGCAACTAGTAAATAAATAAATATAGCCTTGGTAGCGCGTTTCCCATCCTTAAAAAAAAAAAGCGCGTCGATAATTTGATTCCCTTCAAAAATAGTTGAACTGAATTTTGCTAGCCCATGTGTCATGTTCGTGAACGCCGTCAGCGTCAGTGGAACTGCCATGGTTTATTTTAATCAGTGTGTCGATGTGTTATATGTGTATAAATATATATATTAATATAGATATTTGTGAGAAATGATACAGTCGTGTTGTTGTGTTTGATGGTTGTCGCCAAATTCAAATAATTGGCTACCTGGTCATCAACCAATTCATCATTAGAATGATGGCCATTCATCATACCACAGGAAATATAGTGGTTCCAAAAAATATAGATAGAATAAGTAGAAATTTACTTAAGTAGCTGATATCGTTACTGTAAAGAAAACATTCCTAGTAGTATGAATAACTTATTTTCCAGTTGATGTTATAACTTGGAAAATAAGAAAGATTTATGTAAGTAGATAGATCACTGAAGCATATTCAATTAAGTCGTACTTTGCCCAAAAGTTACGATGTCTTCTTAGAATCAATCATGAATTTTGGCTTATCATGGGTATTTGTAAATTTTTCGTAAACAACTATTCTTGTATTATGAGATTTAGTGAATTAATGTACATAGCAGTGGAGTAAGGGTTGTCTTCCCCAATTGTTAATACATACTAATAATATAAATTCGAATGTGTGTCTGTCTGTCTGTTACCTCTTAACGCTTAAACCGCTGAACCGATTTAGATAAAAACTATATAATTTTTACCCCAGAATACATCCTTTAAGGGGGTAAAAAGGGGGCTGGAAGTTTGTATGGGGAATCAATAACCGCTGAACCGATTTAGATGAAATTTGATATGGAGATAGATTAGACCTTGGAGAAGGACATAAGCTTTACACTACTACTACTTTACCTTTTATCGCGAGAAAAGGGCTTGAAGGGGTTGAAATAAGGGATGAAAGTTTGTATGGGAGTACGCCGTTATTGAAGATAAAACCATAAACCTTTGTTGATAAAAAATAAATAAACATATGTTCAATCGTTTTTGAGAAATAAGTATCTTAGAAATAAAAATGGATGCCCAAAGTAACTATTCCACGCACGAAAAAAATAGTCATCAATTAATATTGATTGAGAGACGCCTTACTGATCTCCCAATCCAATAACTTATTTCGTGTCGACGAAAACACGAATTTTCTCGAAGCAGTCTTTTGTAAAAGATTTGACAAACAGCCCAAAGATCAAAAAGGACAAAATCATTGTACCTAGACCTACCTCTACAACTAAAAGTCTCAATCCATCAAAGGATATTATTATCCATTCATTCGTACTATATTTCATAAGTAACATGTATAGGTTCTGTCTATTTCTCCTGAAATCGGTATACTTGACGAGGGTTTCTATAATGTCATGTCTTGGCTCCATTTACGTCCATCGTTCACACACTGGGCCATTTTTCATGACGTCTACAGGACACGATGGTGTAATATTTCTTTTCTACCTTTCCGAGAACAATGGAAAGGAATGTTAAGATTACAAAGGAGCCGTGCAATGGTGCCAATTGTCGCCAAATTATTCGTAAAATGAGCATAGATTTAGGTACAGAGTAAGGGGTCATTGCTGACAGTTGGACCTAACAAGAAATTACTGTCTCGTCCGTCTGTCTGTTAGCGAGCTGTATCTCAAGAACCAAAATAGGTAGACAGTTGAAATTTTCACAGATTGTGTATTTCTATTGCCGCTATAACATTAATAATAAAAATTAAATTTAATTAAAAATTAAAGGGGGCTCACATATAAGAAACGTGTTTTTTCGGTTTATGATACGGAACCCTTCGTGTGAGAGTCCGACTCGCACTTGGCCGGTTTTTTTCCTAATCGGGCATGGACTTTTAGAGATTACCTATCACAAACATAGACATACCTAAAAATGGTAGTTTGGGCCTACGATATAATAGTAAGCGGATGAATCCTGGAATGGAAAAAAAAAAAAAATTATACCCGACCGCAAAAAAAAATAAGGTGCCAAATAAATTAGTTTTCAAGCAGTCTGCTGCCGTTGGGGGCTTCAAATCTATGGTTGAACTAAAATAATTGCCACCCATTGCATGAGACTTCTTGAAAAGGACTTCTTTGGAACTTTTTAGTATTTTTTTGCGGTCGGGATTTTCGATAAAAGTCGTTTTTTTTTATTTTTGCAGTTGATCTTTACTTTATATCAGATACAGAACGTTCCAAATCAAAATCAAAATCAAAAGTCATTTATTCAAATTAGGCTGAGTGCCAGCACTTTTTGAACGTCAAAGTTCTACATAAAGACAGTCCCCCAAAACGCCTGCCCGTCACCACTTCCTAGTGTTTTAGCTGGGAATAAGAAGTGGCGCAACAAACTCCCCATTAACACATCTGTCTGTGAAGTCATAAAAACTTGAATTTATACAGCAGTATGCAAAGTTTACAAAACATGACACATAAAATTATGTGTCCAATATGTAAATCAAATTTTATGAAATAAATTGACACTTGTTAGCTAGCACACTCCATTATGCCATCAAAAACAAACAAACTCAAGCATAAACAAGTAAATCAAACTAATTAAGCCTCCAGGCATAAATGGTGTGCCCGCTTACACGTGCAATGGTATAATCTAACAACAGGATTGTGACTGGAACCACAAGTAATGAACTAGAACCAACATAGTTATTATGATAAACTGTAAGTTTATCGTTCCTCACTTCGTGATCACGTGACATCTTGATTATATAGATTGACAGCTCACCTCGTGATCACTTCACACAAGCCTTCACTTCGACATGTTTACAGAATTGCACTGCTGATACTATATAGTTTTAGAGCAACGTGTTAAAAAGATATGAGTCGTTCAGAACGCTTTGCGCGTGACTTCGATTCGCACTTAGCCGGTCTTAGCCGGTTTTAAATACTTAATAGTTTAATTAATATCACCTCCACTACTTAATTAACCTCAATTCTCACTGAACCATCCGATCTCGGATGTTGTTTTAAAGAGACACAGTTCCGAGAAATTCGTTCTTCTTGTTGATAAGTTTGTGGATCGTGTTCTAGGTGCTCGTGTATCTAATTAATGGATGAATGTAGGTAGATACTGAAAACTTTTGGTTCGGGAGCTGACATATAATTTCTTACCTTCTTTTTGGTTATTTGCCATGATCATTTTAACCAGCTGGCATTTTTCAGGCCTGTGAAGGTTTTGGAATAAAATAGAGCCCAGTGGGCCCTTCGGGTACATAACAATAACACCATCGTACGGGGATCGCGGGGTGACGATTTGTGAGAAATCGGCCGAGTGCGAGTCGGAATCGCACACGAAGGGTTCTGTATAATCAAAATCACGTTTCTTGTATGGTTCCCGGTTTTTTTTTAAATATTTGTTTGTTATTAAACCTCGAAAATTTCAACTGCCTACCTATTACTACACAGGCCGCTGACAGGCAGACGAACGGGCAGCAGCAGCCTTAAAAAAACGGGTAATCAGTAATTTACAGTTAAAATTTACTAAAAAATGCTATTCTAATCGTGCAGATACGGAGTATGAGATATGTGTCAAATGACTATGTTAATACCTACCTATGCATTCGAAAGTAATTTAAGTTTCAATTCGCAATAAAATCGCACTCGTTATTTTACTTCTATGATCTCAGCTTCTTCTATTTCTGTATGATTTATACTCATTGCGGAGGTCGACTTTCATTATAATTAAGGCTACATCAATTGATCGCTTGTCGATCGATGCCATCGATCGAAATTGATCGACAGGTGCAGTAGCTTTGGCTGATCGTCGAATACCGCGCCATAACAATTGATCGACCGCCGATCGATGCTAAATTTCAGCTTCTACGACCAGTCAAAGACGGTAGAATTTTATATAGGTATGTCATGGCCAGATCATAGGATTGATCACTTCATGATGTGGCCGACCATTTCATGAAATGGTTCTAATTCATGATTATTTATTTAGGATTCAAATAAGGAAGTAAGGATTGTAGCAGACAAACGATGCCAGCCTTTAGTGGTTTCTTTTAAGACAAACAGACGTTAATATTCAAGCCTTCATTGTTCCTGTCTGATTCATTTCGTAGCAGGATTCAAGACAGTTGAATCGTTTCTTCGAGACTCGTCGAGTTTCAAATCCATGGTGGTTTTCTTCCTCTTCAATCTTTAAGATAGGTTTGACAGGGAACTTTCAAATTTAATCAAATTAAATACGTTAATTTGTGTATAAGTTTGATCGGCAATTGACCGACATTGACTAAAATCAGTATCAAAAAGTCATATTTCTAATCAACTAAAGGTAGACACAACCAGTAGTTATTTCCAACATTCAGATAACTCGTCACAGAGTCTTTCAGTTCCATCCACAGAATTTCATCCAACAAATTAGAACATTAATAACAACAAATCAACATTGTCAAAACAGATCAAACACAATTAATTGTAAAACACAAAGTTTGACGGCCGTTCGATATGAATCGATGCTCGGAACAAAAGCTCCACCGTCCGTCGATTTGAATCGACTCGGTTATAATGTTATCGAAAATGGCCGCCAGTAAAAGCCGATCGAGTATGAAGAGTTATTCAATACTGTGTGCATTACAAGTGTTTGGATTGGACGCTATTGCGTTGAATGGGAATGAAAGGGCGTCCGTTAAAATTGTGATCGAACTTTCTTTTTCGGTGTAAGAGTTACATTGAATTGGTAGAACTTTTTGAATGATTTTGGACATTTTCTTCTTTCATTAGGTACTCAACTTGTACAAAGAATCAGGAATCCACGTTCTGAACCTCTTTCAGTCAGTCAACTGACATGGAAAACTCTCTAAAACTAACTACTCAGGCTAACATTAAAAAAAAAAGGATAGTAGTTCTCCACTATTTTTTTTGGGTTCCGTACCCGAAGGGTAATCAACGGGACCTTATTACTGAGCCTACGTTATCTGTCTGTCTGTCAGCGGGCATCAGGGCGGCAGGGGCGGTCATGAACCGTAATAGGTAGATCGATGAAATTTTCACAGAGTGTGTATTTCTGATGTCACTATAGCAATAAATAATAATAATGAATTAAAAATTAAATGGGGCTCCCCTACTAAAACGCGTCTTTTTGCTCGATTTTAAGAATGGTAACAGGTAGACGCTTGAAATGCTCACAAAGTTTGTATTGCTACTCGTATATTCGCAAAAAAAAGTTAAAGGTCCCCATACATGAGACGTGTTTTTTGGAGTTTTTTGCTCTATGTTAACGGAATAATAGTCGATTATAATAATAGCGATAGTACGGAACTCTTCATGCGCGAGTCCGACTCGCACTTGACCGGTTCTTTAGTAACATCTTTAAAAATATGATTTGTTTGAAAACCTTTGCGCGCGAGCCCGACTCGCACTAGGCCTGTTATTTCATCCGAAAAAATGCAGTTTCGTTTATATAGAACACGGAAGCGACGCCGCGAGAAAAAGATAGTTTCGAGATATAGGTAAACCAACATTGGACGACACGGTTGGTGCAGTGGTTGAGCGATTGACTGCTGCGCTGCGTATCGCGGGTTCGATCCCCGCACGGAACAAATATTTGCATGACCTACAGATAGTTGGTCCGGGTCTGGCTGTTTGTGTATGTAGGTAAGTTTATATGTTTGTAAACGCAACCACGATACAGGAGAAATTCCTAGTGGGGGCAACGTTTAAAAAAAATATATATATCTACGCATTGGAAAAACTCACTCGCCTTTTCCCATGAAGCGACATGCCTACAAACAACAGAACGTCACGTGCACGTGCCACAATTCTTCCAAACACCGTACTTCGTTCACAATTCTACGTCACGATCGGTCATACACGTGCTCCGATCACGAGTATACCTGACCTTTTAGAAGGACTTTACCAATAAGGTCACTGTATGTCTTTTTGATACCCCTCCCGGCGCAACCATGTCCAACAAGACGCTGTAACTAAATATTGATTTCTTAAAAATATTCATTTTCAAGTTAAAAACGAGGTACTCGTATGTAGTCGTATCTCGTATAAGTAACTTAAATAAACATAACTATTTAAAGGGATTAAACTTACCTGAGAAGAGCCGTCTGGCAGCGAGATGGGTAGACGACATTGTTGCCATCACACGTAGAGCCTGGATGAGGCTGATTCAGGACGTAGAGATTGACTAGCCCCAACAGTCAATCTCCACGTTTCTTCTTCGGCCAATCCTAGAGGAGTGGGTACGGAGTTGTCCTTCCGTTTAATACAGGTATTGTCGGCGCATGGCTGTTTTAGCAAGTATTTGCACACAGTGGCAAAACGGGAGGCGACTCCCATGTGTCATCTGTGCGGTTGCAACCAAGACACGGGCCTGCACACTCTCGAGCAGTGCAATGGGTCGCGAATGTCATGCGTTCAGCAGTTCTCGCGGCCCACCCATCAAGGCGAAAGTAGGTGCACAGGCGAAGTTTTAGTGGGTGCAAGCATCACATAACCACGCCGTCTTCCCGGATGGCGTCGCATGCGTTTGGCATTGTTTTCGCTCAAAAAAAAAGGAACGTGGATAAAAAATGAGAGGCCTATACTCAGCAGTGGGCGAAGTCGGGCTGTGCTGCGGAAGATGATGATGATGATGAAACCTAACTGCGCTACGTGCGTTTACAAAAATAAAATATACTTCGGCGTCCAAGTACTCCACCATATCTCTGTCATCTGGAAACGTGCCCCGAAGACTGGCAGCATTGCCACATTGAATGGTAATATTAATTCCTTTGGCAAAGAACGAGCCAGCCGTCTCGTCACGCAGTGTCGATCAGTCAGCAAGATATATCCTTGAAAAGGAGATGCACACTCTGACGCCATGGCGTCTCGACACCAAATGGCTCAAAATCCAACTAACATTTAACAATGATGAAAACTAAACTTAACTGTAATAAAAGGTAGGTATTTTAATTTAGAAGATATAAATGAATCTTTTATATAAAGATAATAGTTGTCGGAGCGCTCTCTCGATGTTTTTTTTTCGAAAGAGCGCCAACGGAATGAGAGAAATGAACAGATGGCCAGTTAGGTGAGGATGGAACAGTGAATGGAATGGAGATGCTTATTTTTATTTTTTAATATCTATGCTGAGGAGCTTTTTGGCCTCGCATAGGTCTGAAATGTTATCTTTTATTACCGAGTTATCAGCGTAATATAATAATTTATTTAATTTGTAGTCCCAAATAAACATTTTTTTCAAGCTGCTTTTATAACAAAAACAAATATTTAGATATTTTTAGTGCACTGAGGGTTTACAAAATAAAACAGTGAAACATAGGTTTTGTCAAGTAAAAATGTCGCGATGAAGTCGTAATGTCTGAAAACCGAACATTTGAAGACATGTGGCATTTCTGAGAATAAAAAGTTTGATGACATGTGTGATCACTGAGATCACCAACAAGCCCGCGTGGTGGATTAAAGGCAACTCGATCTCGCAGAGAGGAGGCCTTTGTCCCGACTTTAGAAACTTTTAAGGCTGAATATGCTTATGCTACTAAGTGTTTTGTATCAAATACAGACGAATCGATATAAAATTAGGAATTTAAACCATATGCATCTGCTGGAAGAAATTTATAATGAAATAAGCAGTACCTTTGTGCTCTTTTATCTGTATAAAATTTTCTTTTTTTAAGTTTATTGTGTGTACGTAAATAAATAAATAAAAACATATTTATAGGTGAAAAATTGTTTAGCCGATTCTAAATTTAAATTCCCTTCAGAAAGAGGAATGCCGATTTTAGGCCTTGCGATGCCCAAGAAATTTAATTCAGTAAAAAAAAATATGTATATTTTACGTAATTAACTCTTCTATTCACGACGCGATACAAGTCAGTAACATTTTTTAATAAATAATAAATATTGAAACGATACAACGAAATAAACAGACATTTGCTAGGTTGCCAATTTAAAATCCAGGAAAAAATAAAGATTTGTTGCAAAACATTGATTTGACATTTACTTATATTGTGCTTTATTTATTTGTCCTTTTGTTTATAGAAGTCCCAATGCATTCGATGTTACTTGTGGGCACTCAGGGCCTAAATCACTATGGCGGCTTGGCATCCCCCTTTGAATAAAGAAACAGAATTTAAACTAAGCATTTGTTAATTAAATTTTATGAAGTGTGCTAGCCTAATAAATAACTTTCAAAGACAAACTTCGTCCCCTTTTAAGTAAAATAATAGAAGAGTACTTAATGTAATTATTATGTACACATATAGGCATTATTATAGTTTGATGATTCACTTATTTGTATATTCGTGTATCAAATTTGATTACACATCAATTTTCTAACGTTGATAGAGTTAAATTATGTTAATATTAGAGCTATCGAAATTGAATTATTGAAGGTTTTACATGATTTATTCGTACTTAGAACAATAATGTCAATGCAGAATCGCGTCAAAAATTCTAGACCATTTTCTATCGAATATTTGACCACATTGAATAATAATATAATTTGTTGACTCTCTGCACGTATTGGTTTAAACTGTTAGTGCAGAGAGTAATATTAAAATAAATACATATTTGAATTGTATTTGGAAACGATATTTCAGTGGCAAAAGTCTCAGAAGTTTTTGAAGTTAAAACTTCTTTAGCGGCGTTGTACACTTTTTGGGATGGGTAAAAATGTTAAACTCGCGTCAGGACACGTGACCTGATCGAAAATTCGTAAGACGGAGGGAAAGTTCTGAAGTGTTAAATTTTTAATGTAATATAAATTGTCATGTTTGTGTACGATAGCGCAATAGATGAATATTGTGTTTTACCACATAAATTATAGTACTTTTATACTGATAATTAAAGCAATTCGTGCGAAATGATTCCCTAACCATTCCAAAATATCAAAAATGCACAACGTTAATGTATATACATAGTTTTCACTTCTGCCGGCGTTGTTTTTTTTTTTGATGGGCAAGCGTTCGGCCACAATCTTGAGTTAAGCAAAATGATATTTTTTAATATCAATGCCCCACTCTATTTATTTCCCTGTCCGCTCAATAGTCGGTATTGGAAAGCATTAAAACGAGGGTATTCTGCCTTCCAGATGACAACACAATGGCCGCCACGAAGTCACTTGACTAGCAATGATTTGAACGAGTCGCTGGCAACACAGCCACCCAGGCAACGTTGTCTATTTCTGTCTCCGGCGGAAAATAGACTTGCGCACTTCGTTATTAAATTTTTCTGTTAGGTTGGAGTTTTAATACGAATTCAGACCACTGGACACATTTTTCCATAAACTAGGTACGAACTTATCAGAATAACACGCTTGAAAATGGGTTTATTTTTTTTGCAAGGAACCCTAATCTTTTTCTTATAGTAAAATAAGCCTTATTTCAAAGTCAAAGTCAAAACGTTTATTCCAATTAGGCCATTAAAAGGCACCTTTGAACGTCAACATTACAGTTAAATGAAGAATATGTATAAAAATAAAGCGACTCTACTGTCCATTCACAAAGGTAGATTCTTATGGAGAAGAACGGACAAGAAACTCCATAGTTAATCTTTTCAAATAAAAGTTTTACAATAAATGGTACTCAAATATTTACAAAATATATTGCAAACAATTGATTTAACAGTGTGTGAGTTATTTAATAGTAAAATAAAATCATCGTCATCTGCCTAGCCTTTTCCCAATTATATTGGGGTCGGCTTCCAGTCAAACCGGATTCAGCTGTAAGTATACCAGTATTTTACGTGGAGCGGTTGCCTACCAGACCTCCACAACAAATGATAGAAAAATAAAATAAAAAACAAAAAAGTACATTGTACATTTAAATACGTTATTATTTATTTATTCAAGTTACAAGATTCATACTATACTCTATCCGTTTAGGTAGTTAACTAAAGGTAAACAATCTTGATGTGTCTTTTTACACAAATTCATATTAAACAAATAAACTACTTTTCAAACTTATGGTTCAATTGATTTAGTATTCGTTACTGTTGTATTTACTTTGGTTTTTACTTGCATTTTATTTTTAAACTGAGTTTTTAAGTAAAAAGTTACATCAAGATTGTTTACCTTTAGTTAACTACCTAAACGGATAGAGTATAATTATTAGACACACAGTTACAATGGCAATACACAAATTAAAGAAATTCAATTAAATTTATTCTCATTTATGGTCATTCAATTCAATAAACACAATTATTATAATTTTCTAACCACTATGCCAACCAGTTTGATTTACTCTGCACTCTTGTTTGTCCTATGGAGCAGGACCAGCATGCTTCCAAGCATTCTTATCCTGAATGTAATCGTCTAATTTGTAATATTATGCTTGTTTACAAAGTGTGCTTTTAATATAACTTTTAAATTTTCTTTCACTTAGTTCAAATATGTCCCAAGGTATCTGTTGTAACATTTAAAACAGTACCCCATGAAAGATGTGCGTACTTTAGCTAATCTATAAAATGGTTGATCTAATTTCTTGTTTCTTTATAATAGTACATAGTATATTATATGAGGTAGTAAGTATGTAGTGTGTAATTGTATTGATTTGACCGTAGCTGACGGTTTAGTGAGCGATTGGTTGACGAGGCCGAAAGGTTCTGCAGTGGTGGACAATTTCTAGAAGATGCAGCGTTCGAAGGTCTCCCACAAGGTAGGAAGATGACTCGGAGAGGGTCATCATAGTCCGCTGGATGCGAGAAGCTCTGGAGCGGTGAATGTGGTGACGCTTGGGGGATGCCTGCCCGTCCAGCAGTGGACGTCTTTCGGCTGAAATGATGATGCTGAATTGCATTTATTTGATGGAACTACTGTCGTATAAATTACGAGTTCCTCGTTGGTCTAGTAATTGCCAACCGTGACTGTTGATCTCGAGGACCCGGGTTAGATTTACGGGTTGGGCAAAGTTTTATTGAGTTGTTCCATTAGGAATTAAATAAATTACTAGATTTTCATCTCTTGACTTGAAAAGCATTTTGTACACAGGCTCCTTCAAAGTAAGGCTCAAGGCATTTCTTTTGGAAAGATGTCTCTACTCAATAGATGAGTAATAATATGGTGTTTTGTTAATATAGATTTGGTGACTAGTCATATTTTTAATTTTGTGTGGTTTTTAATTTTTTGTAATAATTTTTGTTTTCCAATTACTATTTATTGAACATTGTAATATATACTTATGCTTGCATGTTATTTATTATGTCAATTTAATGTATTTAATTTAATTCAAGTTTGGTGTTTACTTTTTATTTTAATATTTTTGTTTTATGATGTTGATATTCGAGCACAATGTATATTGTAACTGAATAAATTGAATTGAAATTTCTCAGTAACATCGCGAAGTTTGGAAGTGGGTGGTGTGATACCCTGAGCCTCAGAAGTCACATAAAGCCGGTCTTGAGAGTAAAGGAATATGTAGCGCACCTGTGTTTGCGCACTTGCGCACTATAATATCTCCTGTGTACTTGGTTAATTTCCGTTGATATTGGCCATCGTAGCCGGAATTGGGCCGCCGTAGCCGAAATTCGACCGGTAGGTCTTTTTTTATGAGAATCAAAACGATTTAGCATAAAACACCTCGGTATCAACGAAAGACTATCTGAATTTAGGCCAAATACGCTCACGATCTTATCTATATTTATGTGCCTTTAGTTAAGTTACTATTGCGTCAGCATAACATAAACCTTCTTTCGTTCACAACTTATTACGTCTATAAAATAATCATAAGCGGGTAATCTAACCGGGTTTAGGGAACATCGTAAAGTGGTGTCAAGGACTGGCAGATAGTGGGCACTTTTATGGTGTAGCTTTTACGTGTGCACAATAGTATAATAATTATAAAGAAAGAAAAACAAATCAAATATCTCGACTTAGCACACGAGGTTGTCGACATGTCGAATGTGGACTCGGCTGTCATTGTGGCGATTGTCGTTGCGCTGGCTCAGGGTGTTGGGAGCATGCTGCTCCAGACACCGGCAGACTACTGCTTTTTATATATTTTTTTAAATGTGTTTTTTTAAGAAATATTTCAAAATGTAATTAGTATGTAAGTGAAATGAATAAAGAGATTAATAATAATAATTAAGTCTTTTCATTTCCTTAATAAAAATTCAATTTACAATTATATTACGATTTCAATAGCATGAGTATTAATAGAATTCAAAACAAAAAATACATAAAATTCCTTTCCATAACTAAAAGGTACAAAATTCTTGACTAAATTTAATTTAATTTAATAATTGGAATATTATTTCTTTGCTTTGTGTAATGATGAGAATGTCGTAGGCATACCTAAAGTGAAAGAAAGAAATTATATTTATCTCGTAAAAAATTAACACGTTTATAGGACCAAAACAATACTTACAATTGTAATAAAACCGGTCAAGTGCGAGTCGGACTCTCGCATGGGTTCCGTACCTACCATAAACCTAAAATACACGTGTATTGTATAATTTTCAATTTTTATCATTTGTTGTTAAACCGGCAATAGAAATGTACACATTCAGTGAAATTTCCACTGTCTACCTATTACGGTTCTCGAGATATAGCCCGCTGACCGACAGACGGACGGACGGACAGCAGAGGCTTAGTAAAAGGATTCCTTTACCAATTGGTTACCCTTTGGGTGCAGAACCTTAAAAAACACAATAAAATGATTCTGTTTTTAAAACGACGAAAGAAATGATGAAGATAAGGTTTTTTGGCGTTATTAAGTGCGGTTTCGGTTTAAAGACATTTATTTCTCAAAGAACAAATTACAGTTCACTTTAAGAGAAACTTAAATAAATTAACAATCGGTTGTAGTTTACATTACGTCGTTCAAGCCATCCAATAAACTGAGCACCATAGTTTAATTTATAAAATATAGCAAGTAACTTAAGTCTAAATAAAATACAAAACAATTCAAGCTAAACGAATATGTTGTATATTTCGTGTTGGTCTCGCGGTCACGGCCGAGCGTGTAGTCCTGGGTCGGACAAAAAAAGTGTTATTGGGTTTTTCCAATGGAAATTTCTCTGTGACAGCCCGGAGTTTTGAAGTTGGTGGTGTGACACGCCCGTGCCTCGGAAAGCACGTTAAGCCGTTGGTCCTGCGCCAGATCTCTCTCCGGTCGTGTCGGATTGTCGTCCCATAGGAATACGAGAGTTAAAGAACAGAGAGTGTGCCTTTGTTAGCGGACATGCTAGTGCACTATAGATCAAACTAAGGCCTAACAGCTCCTTCTCACTAAGTTACAAGCAACGTGGCAGCAGCAGTGCGACTGTCGCGTTTCAATAACAAACGATTCAAAGTCTAAAAAGGCGTGTGCTGCTGTCGCGCTGTTTGCGACCTAATGTGAAGTGGCCCTTACGTTCGTCAGTCACAATTGTTCATTTTTAAATTCATTTATATAAATGCTGCTTTACAAATGTATGGAAAACATTATGGAGATACCTACCGTCGGTGAAACAATGCGAAGGTGAGCCGGAATATAAATGTGTTGTCGTTTAGCGAGATAGATGATTCACATTTGTCGCGCCATCCGGGATTTTCTGTTGAGGTTGTCATGGCAACAAATAAAATGACACATTTATATTCAAGCTTACCCCTTGCTTTTCAAAGCTTTTATTGCAACTACAAAAAGCTATTATACCACTTTTCCTTCTACCCTGGTTTTGTTTGAATAATTTAAACAAAAACCAGTAATTGTGACTTAACCATAATAGTTAGACAGATACGCTCGCGGACTTTTTTATAGGTAATAATGAGTACTTTAATCATATAGTACATTACTTTTATGTATCATCAAATTGTTTTCGTAGCGCACGCCAAATACTGAATTTGTAGGCAAAATTTTGCTACTTTGGGTTACATTATTGAAATTTTCTTAGGGATCTCTATTTTATTATACATATATGATAGCCTGTGTTTTAAGTTAATAATGTAGCTCTCTAATGGCGAAAGAATTTGAATATCAGTGGAGTATTTTTTGAGCCAAATCGTAGCAAACAAACAAATAAATCTTTCCTCTTTGTAATATTAGTTTAGATTTAGCTAACAACTTCATTTATGTTTGCATGCCTAATGTAAGGTAGATTGCACAAGGATCACCCATCTTATAGTTAAATCTTAATTTATGTACCTGCAATCTAAGCAATTATAAATCTTACTTTACTTTACTTTGTCCTTAAGTATGATGCCTGGGTAACCTATCGTATATCTTTTGGAAACACTGTAGTGCAGTGTCGGGTCTTTAATGGATTTTCAAGTGCGATTAAAGTGATCAGTGGTGAAGTTGTGTTTTATAATTAGTGAGTTTAAAGTGTAGTGTTGTTAGAATAAAGTGTCATTTAGGTTATTTAATCGGCTGTTTTTATTGTGACGAAACCCAAGCTCGTAACAATTGGTGACAGAAGTGGGATACTTTTAGAGGCATGGAGAGGTCAGGGTATGTTATGGTTGGTGACCCATCGATGATACAATCTCGCCTAACATTTGCTTAAACTTGAAAATCGATACGTGCGGCTGTTCCACGAGCTCTATCTAGCCACGAGCCCATCTACTAGCACAGTGACATACAATTATTTCATTAGCATTTGGTCATTTTCGCAGGTTTGATTCCGTGAAAAACCCAACAAAAAATGTTTCCGGCTACTTGTTCGGCATTTTGCTGAACTGGAACTACATATTTGGTGCATCCCTGAGTCGCACAATGTAATTGGTTAAAAAGTAAGTTTCCTTATATTTGTCCCTAGACTGTTTGTATCTGCGTATGACAAATAAACATGTTTTATTTCTTTCAATCGTGCTGGAAAACTAGACAAGCATACGCTAAGATATCCCATGAGATCCAATTACACCTAAAATAAGTCCACTACCCACGTAAGCGTTTGGATAATAAAAGTAACATTATTATGAAAGCAAAATCCTCATTATTGGCCAGTAATTGAGTTGTGCCAACAATCTCAGGTTTACTAACCGCTGGAGGTCGATCAATGGCGTCTTTAACGAATGCTATTGATCTTATAATAATGTTTTATTTTATTATTTATCCTTTTGCCCATGACATCGTCCGCGTGGAATAGTTACTCTCTTACGTTACATTACTTCAATGGGTAACCGACGGAACCCTATTCCTAAGCCTTTACTGTCCGTCTGTTTGTCAGCGGGCTGTATCTCTAGAACCGTAATGAGCAGACAGTTGAAATTTTCAGAGTGTGTTTTTCTATTGCCGCTATAACAACAAATAAAAAAATAATAAAATAAAAGAGGGCATACAAGAAACGTATTTATTTCGGTTCATGGTGTGGAACCCTTCGCGTGACGAGTCCGACTCGCCTTTGGCCGGATTTTTTATTTTTAACATACAATTTTTTCAGAAACCTTTTAACAAAGTTTGTTTTTTTTATCAAGTGCCTAAATTTTCGTCTTCTTTCTTTACGGACTCCCATATAAACTTTGATCCCCTATTTCAACCCCTGCAAGCCCTTTTCTCGCGACAAAATATAGCCTATGTCTTTCTCCAAGGTCTGATCTATCTCTACCAAATTTCATCAAAGTCGGTTCAGCGGTTTGGCCGTGAAAGCGTAACAGACACACATAGACAGAGTTACTTTCGTGTTTATAATAAAGGCTTGGGTGAAGTGATCACGAGTTGCGCTGTTAATCTATATAATCAAGACGGAATGACAGCTCACTTCGTGATCACATGACATCTTGATTTATGGATTGACAGCAAACCCGCGTTCGTGTTGGGTCGCCCACGACACGGCGAGGTGAAGCGATCATCGCAAGAATACGCGATCGACGCGATCATTTGTTTTTTTACAAATTGGAAGGCGCTCTCTGTCGGCGCGACGAAGCGTTCGGGTTTACCGATCGTCCAGCAAACCCAGCACTGGGACACAATGTAGGCTATCAAGAAAAAAAGCGTTGTATCGGGGAGACCCAGGACCTCGTAAAGAGCAACAGAGAAGATTTACACTCAGCATTGAGTGGATTTGGGTTGCAAAAGAAAGTTTTTTTTTTTTACCAAAACAAAACTTTATTTTTCCTTGGCCCCATCTCAAAATTTGCTCAAAAAAGTCCTTTAAAACTAAGGTTGACCACCAAGTCAACACCCTTAGCCACAAGAGTGCATTCGTACAGTAATAGATCACAAGTGTTTGAACCCCGCAGAGGTGGTCAAGTGAACTAGCCCGTGATGAATTCTCGGGCTAAGTTAGTGTGGAGGCGGCGCTTTTGGCACATAATTCATTATAGTAGGTACTACGCCTTTAGGCTGTGTGCAGATTGATAGGTAGGTAGGTGAAACAGAGCACAAAATCATTGAGGCACCGACTAAAGAATATAATTCATACCATACAGTGTGTTCTGTGGCTGATAAACAGTACAGAAACAATTGCAAGAAGCGCCTAGAAAATTCAAAATAAATCACTTTTTTAGCGGGTTTTGTTTGGAACTTTTTAGGGTTCCGTACCCGAAAAACTAAAGAAATAGGTAGACAGTTCATTTTTTTACAGTGTGTATTTATTTCTATTGCCACTATAACAACAAAAAAAAATAAAAAAAAATACAACCGACTTCCACATAAAAAAACACTACAAAGTATAAAATATCTTTAATTTCGGAAGGTGTTTTTGGTAGTTTTTTCGTATTTTAACACCGACTTTATTTTAACACCACAGAAAAATATTTAACTTTCCTGTAAAGCATAATACGCAAATTCGTTTAATTGGATGGCATATTTTTTCCAGCTATTTTGATTTAAAATAAAACTACTGAACCGATTTTGATGAAATTTCTATAAGTAAGTAAGTAAGTAATTTATTTATTTGCGTAAATAAGGTACAGAAAGTTCTTAAGCAAAATAATTACGGATCTCTTATTCTGCCTGTAATTTCGGCGTGCAAATTAGTCATAGAAGTTAATTACATCATTTCAAGTAGCAAGCAGTCAAAGTTAATTAAAATGAATAGATATAAATTAAAAATAAATTATGAGATCTATGAGAAAAAACTGTGAGATCTATATAAATATATTTTTTACAAATAGAATATATTTTTTTCAAATCGGTTCATAAATGATGGAGTTATAAGGTAACAAACACAAACACAACCAAATTGAGAATTTCCTCCTTTTTTTGAAGTCAGTTAAAAAAAACGGTTTTTGTATGGTGGCTGGTTTTTAAAGCCATTGGCGCCACAGTCACTGTGGACGAAATACGATCGGGAAATTTACTCATAGCTCCGGAAAAATAAAGATGGCGGCACACACTCGACGGTCTATATAGACACAGGCAATATTGTCCAAATGTGCTGAAAAACCAATTTTTACATAAGGCAAACTGTTTTGTCTGTGTTCCCTTTTTCATTTCTAGTGTGAGCACGGTCTTACACAGAGTGTAGGCGTTAACTGAGTTGAACTCTTGAAATTATCTTAGAAGTAGGTTGATCAAACTTCATGAATTTGTTTAATTGGTCAACGACTTTTTCTTTTTAATGGGACAAGCCCGCCACAAATTCCCAACCACTGCAACTTCTGAAAGCAGAATCAACAGTGGCGAGCACCAAAAAAACGACGAGTCAATGAAGCTCGACGTGTCCCGGAGAAACGATTTAAGTGCCTTGGATCCCGCAACGAAATTAATCAGAAAGCAAAGCGAAGGAGTAGTAAAAAATATAATTTCCACTTTCAAGCAGGAGACAGAATTGATCTAGGCCAATAGGCACCAAGAGACATTACAACTGGGTCAAACCCAGTGGCCAAACACAACATTTTTATTTTATTGGTCAACGGCTGTTGATGATTGAGTTAAGTTGTCTGTTCGTCTGTCACCAGGCTGTTTCTCATGAACCGTGATAGTTACACAGTTGAAATTTTCATAGATGATGTATTTCTGTTGCCGCTATAACAACAAATACTGAAAATGAAATAAAAAGAAAACATATTTTTTCGGCTTATGGTACGGAACCCTTCGTGTGTAAGTCCAACTTGCACTTGGCTAGCTTTTCAGATAAAATAGGTACTCTCGTCTAAATACCTATTTTACCGCACTCCTCGTTGTATAGCACCGTGCGGATCCTTTACGGTTTATTTTAACTTCCATAATAAGAATATATAAGAATTCCACCAAGGAGTTTCACATTATTAGAATAAATAAGCTGAATGATCGAACCTCCTTAGAAGCGATTTTGCTCAATAAGTTTGTCTCACTTTAACACTAAAAAGAAAATGAGACGAAGGATGTAGTTTTAATTTTCACCACGAGCAGGTGGCGCCATTTGGAAAATCGCGCTATTTTCATATTAGGAACGTTAAAGATTGTTTCGACTTTCCGACTTGTATCTAAAAACAAAAAGTTTGTTTCATTACCTGTTGTACTGTTTTCTCGCAAATGTGTTGAAAAAAGTTATATGACACACGTTCGGAAATTGGTTTTTACAAACGAGTGGACGAATGCGAATGGCTTACCAAAGTCATGAGTTCAACTTACCGCACTAGTATCATAAATAAAAAACTGTTTATTTTTATCACACACAAAGAAGACTAGCGTTACACCGTACGTCCTTTGTGAGTCTCGTGATCCTTTTTCTTCCTCTCGCTCTCACACGTACTTCTCTTTCTTTCATCCACTACGTTTCGTTTTAACAATATTAACATAAGTAATACATTATTTTTGCTTAGAAGTCACTGACAGCCCACTCTGCAGAGCCTGCATGGAGGAGGACGAGACAGCAGCACACCTGCTACTAAGCTGCCAGGTACCCTCTGTGAGATAGTTGGTAACACCAAGGCGTTGCTGGCCTTCCTTGGGGAGCTGGGGTGGATCGAATGACACATTTGTCCCACCTGCTCGCGAAATACGCGCTTAGTCTAGGAGTTGCGGAAACCAGCCCGAGTTACATACATACATACAGTATTTTGATCTCACATTTATTAATTTTGCTACCGTCCCGGTGACACAAATGTCACCGTTTTTTTAAAAAACTCGGTCTTTCTCATTTTTCGTCTGTCATAACTTTATCACCTTACACTATCGGTCGTCTGCACACAAGAGTTCATTACCAAGATAAAATAAATGACAAAAAATATACAGATAAGAAAGTTTGTTGACTTGCTAAGTGCAGCCAGTGGGCTACGAATGACTAACTTCATTTTTTAATATAAAAGCCGTTGACCGAAGATTTTGATGAAACCTTTACTTTGTGCCAACTTGTTTGAACGTGTTCTAGAGCTGTAATTATTAGTCTTATTAGATTTAAGTCTTAGCATGTGTGAAATCGGTGGCGCCATCTGGGGTTAATCGTGAATGCTAGGGTAAATATTATAACGTTTTTGATTATTGAATAAAACTGAATTTGAGTTTAGAATTCGAGATTTTAATCAAACTTTGGAACGACAAACTTCATGTCACACAGTGATGGATACTGCAACAGCATATTTGATGCAAACTGTATACAAAGCGAAGATAAAAATATACTGTGGTCAAAGTCATTCCAAATAAAACAGAACTGATTTTAATGTTCACGCAAAGCACTACTTACAGTAGTGGCCGTTAATCTATGGCATATAGAATTTTAGAACGAGATTTTCACACCTGGAAGACTTTTTAGTGACACGAGTTCATCAAATCGCTACCCGTGATATCACGCGCCGTGAGAAGCCAGCTCACAAGTGTACTTTCAAATTCTGTTGCGACTTGGGACTCATTATTTAGGGCGTTTTTAATAAAAAAAAAACACTCAAAAATCAACTTAAAATACACTAACCTACAATAGATACTGGGGCGATAAATTTAAATTATCTCGAATTATAATTTCAAGTAAATTTTCAGTTTCTGTTGGACATAGGCCTCCCCCAAGTATCGTCACATATACCTACTGCTTCTGTGCGTCTCGCATTCAGCGAATTTCCGTGGCCTTCACGAGGTTATCGGTGTACCTGCGGGAGGTCTACCAACGCTGCGCCTTTCATAAACTACGTGGTCGTCAATCCAGAACCTTTCGATCCCGACGACTATCTGTTCTGCGAGTAGGATTGCCACGTCTTAAAACTGGAAAGCCGGACTGACCAGCCAGTTAAGCCGGACATTTGGGTAAAAAGGCCGGACATTCTTAATTTCTATAGTCTTAGTATAACCTGCACAAAAATTAGGAAATAGTTTTAGTTATAGTGTTTAACTTGTTTTTGTAAACTAACAAATTACTAACACCGTGTTATTTTTATTTTTGTGTGTACTACTAACAACCCTACTAACACTTTCTTTGTAAAAATATGGACGTATATCTGAAATAAAGATAAATTATTATTATAACACGATATTTTTTTTAAAGTAAATAATGTTTTTTTTTTCATTTACCATAAAACTAATGAAACAACAATAAAATTGAATGAATCAGTCTTCTTTATTATTTTATCATTCAATATTAATTTCAATGGAAAAGTTCTAGTCCGCTCGCTTTCGCTAGCGATGCAAGGTGACACATGACAAATGTAAAATAAAATTAAAAGCCTAACAAAAGCCGGACCGGCCCGCGGCCGGACACCGTCTAATTCGGCCGGAACCGCAACCAAAAAGATTGACTGTATCCTGCTTTATCCGGTCGCCTGGCAATGCTATCTGCGAGCAACGTGCCCTGCCCACTGTCACTAAAGCTTAGCGATTCTTCGGGCTATGTCGGTAACCTTTGTGTCGGTTCTCCTGCGCATATTTTTTATTACTGTTAATAACTAGCAAGAGACACGAATTCGTCATGGTATTGAAGTGAAATCCTACCCGACATGCAGCTTGTCATCATCTGCCTAGCCTTTCCCAATTATATTGGGGTGGGCTTCCAGTCTGACCGGATTCAGCTGAATACCAGTATTTTACGTGGAGCGGCTGCTTACCAGACCTTCACAACCCATTAACTGAGTAACACGGTACTCCTTGGCAAGACTGGTGTCAGATTTTCTGGCTTCTGACAATCCGTAACGACTGCCAAATATCTACAAATGACAGCCGGGACCAACGGCTTAACGTGCTTTCCGAGGCACGGAGGAAACCCGATATGTTAAGATGGTCACCCATCCACAGACCAACCTTGGCAAGCGTTGCTTAACCTTGATCGACCCGTGCGGCCTTAACCTTGATCGACCCGTGCGGCTTGTGACGTAGTAAAAATCCCATAAAATAATAAAGTAGCAGTCTGCATACATGACAGCATGCGTGGGACGTCGTTTAGTCCATCGGACCGCGTTACCTGCGTCGCGGGCTCATTCATACATTATGACGTAAAACCGTGAAATCTGGTCATACGCGCTGCCCAGTGATCGATGGTGTTATGTAATACATTACGGTATTTACAGGGTGACTTTAATTCATTGACAATATTTTGGGGGGTGATAGGTACTCCTGAAGATTGAGCGGAGGAGCTCGTGACTAAATAATAACAGCCACACGGGTCGATCTTCAAGGTTAAGCAACGCTTGCCGCGGTTGGTCTGTGGATGGGTGACCATCTTAACATACTTAGACTCCTCCGTGCCTCGGAAAGCACGTTAAGCCGTTGGTCCCGGCTGTCAATTGTAGATCTTGGGCAGTCGTTACGGATAGTCAGAAGCCAGATAATCTGACACCAGTCTTGCCAAGGAGTACCGTGTTACCCAGTTAATGGGTTGTGGAGGTCTGGTAGGCAGCCGCTCCACGTAAAATACTGGTATTCAGCTGAATCCGGTTTGACTGGAAGCCGACCCCAATATAGTTGGGAAAAGGCTAGGCAGATGATGACGTACTCCTGAAGATGAATTCAAACTCCTCTTAACTGCCACTGGCTTATTTTAATCTGTATTTTTAATTATTTTTGTTTATTTACATTATTCTCACATTTAAAAGCAACAAGAATAATGTTACCGCGATTTTTGTAGATGAGAAGTACATAATATTACTAAAAAGAGCGTCTGTGGAGGTTCATGCACGTTCTTCGCCCTAGAGATTTATGCTTTCATATTTTTGCAGTAGGTAAATTGTTTATTTGAAATAAATGCTTTGAGTTTCACTAAATCATTTGCACTTTTGAATTACCAAGGAGAATTATTATAATTGAGTTGTTCTATATGGTGTCGAACTTAAAAGAATAGCACCATCCCATCACTTCCCGTGGGTGTCGTAAGAGGCGACTAAGGGACTCACCAGAGAATGTGCTGCAGCATTCTCCGTGCATTGCAGCAGCTACACTGCGATCGCCAACTCGCCTGCCAAGCGTGGCGATTATGGCAACGTCCCCCCCTCTCCAGGTGGAGGCCCATGTCCAGCAGTGGACGTTTTATGGTTGAAATGATGATGATGATTATAATTACCAATCACCATTTCGTATCACAGGCTACATAAACCACCATTTATCAATCACAACCTGACGAATAACCCTGCTTGGATTAAAACATAAAAGGCACTTATAACCGCGGTGAAATCGATCAAAATCACGACATTATAGACCTTCATCAAACGTCACATTAATTTAAAGTAATATATATGCGCTGCCGTGCGCTGACATCGGCATACATAATATGCCGATGTCATAAGTACATGTAAACGACAATTTATTTTTCGCTGTGTGAAGAATTTTAAGTAAGAGCCAATTTCACATAACGTTTTTTTTTATTTTTTTTTATGTGGGTTTGCTCTTGACTGTAGTCTAGTCAAAGATGACAGAGACAAAGTCGACGATGGAGCGAGCTTACTCAGAAGAAGCCTGTTCACTCTAATTTTGAAGAGATTAGGGTTGTATGCGTTCGGAAACACAGACGCAGGCAGAGAGTTCCAGTCCTTTGCTGTGCGCATTATAAAAGACGTTTGGAAACGTTTAGTGCGAATTGGTGGAATAGCAAATAACGTAAAATTAGGATTTAATGTTAAGACCGAAGACCTGGTGAGGGTCGCGGGTAGTCGATGGATGCGAGACGCACAGGACCGGTTGTTGTGGCGACACTTGGGAGAGGCCTATGTCCAGCAGTGGACGTCTTTCAGCTGATATAATGATGTTGATGATTTACTTTTTACGTAACTCTTATTTTTCAGGTTGTCCAACAAAAGGACCTTGACAAAGTGTCCAGTCACCTAGGAGAACTGCAAGATCTAAGGATAGTGCCACTGTAGGAACAGACTACAAAGTTGGAAAATGCGCCTATATAGAGGTATGCGGTACAGAGTGTAAAGTCCCGCAAACCTCAATTGAAAAGGGGGGATCCTCCGACCAGGCGGTGGTTGTGTCCGGCGGGCAACTGCCCGATAATTGATATTCGGACTGTTGTATATGTTCAAATCGCACGGAGAACTTTGCTTGCGCGATGCAGGATTTCGTTGGCAATTTGTCGCTGACAGGATAGATGGCGTTGCGGTTCTTTTTGTTGCCGTACAAATTTCGCTTCTTAGTTTTTCTTTTTTACACCTTAATTGCCCATGATTACACTATGTAGCTCTTTGGAAAATAGCAATTGGAACTAATATCGCTTGTAGAAATATGTACGAGTAGGTACGGATTTTCCTTTACATCAAGGACCTCTTCTTGGTAACTACTGAAATCAAATTTGCAACAATCAAATATTGAAATAATATTTGTATGATTCTGAACTAAAGGGCCCTTGCAAAAATAACAGTTGAATAAGATCTCTAGTTTAGTAAATGTCAAGATCTTTAACATTTATGTAATACTAGCGGACGTCACGCGGTTTCACCCGCGTAGTTCCCGTTCCCGTGGGAGTACGGGGATAAAATAGATATAGCCTATGTTAATCGCTTATAATGTAGCTATCTATCCATTGCTGAAAGATTTTTTCAAATCGGTCCAGTAGTTTTTAAGTTTATTCGTTACATACAAAAATACATTTTTTTTATAATATCAGTATAGATTTAGAAGAAGTATAGATATGGACTTAATTCTGCCAGCGTCTTGGCCCGCGTTGAAAGCCGAAAATTATACCAAGGGAAGATGCTCCCGGGATAAAAAGTATCGTACATCCTTATCTACTGGTATGACAAGTTTCGTCTAAATCCTTTCAGCCATTTCCTAAGCCGTGAAATAGCAACAACATACAGATAGATAGACAGACAGAGTAACTTGTACATTTATAATATTAGTATGTACTTATAACCTTACACATTTTTCTAATGTACATATAAAATAAAGGGTATCCACCCACTGCGCCGTAACGTGTGGGTCTCTACGGCGAATGGATTATGCAAAAATCGGAATGTTTGTTTGCATTAGGATCTCGTATTTCAATTTTCACGCCCTTTATCCTCGACACGTCATAACTTTGTGTCTACTATAAATATGTATTGAGATTGAGTGGTGGAAAAGCTGGCTTAAGTTCTGTGGAAATAAACTGGGATTTTGTAAACGATAGGTGTATAAAATATCGTTTTAGAGCGTAGGTGTGATTGATTTGGAGGTTTTAAAATATATTTTTTTGGAACATATCTAACTAGATTTTTTAAGATTGAATTGCTTATAGTACAGTTGCTTAGCTTATGTTTAATGTCTTATTTATAATGTTCACTAGATTCTGCCATCAGCGACTTCGCTTGCGAGAAAGTTTAAAATTTTACCAAGGGGGATTGTAGTCTTGTGATAAAAAAAAGTACAAAATAACTTTAATTTTGGGAGTCGGTGTTTCAGGTGTGGCCTTTTTTTCAAGTGAAACCTTCTTTAGGTGCGTTGAGCATTTTTTGGGTCAACAAAAATCATGGAACTCGCGTCATCGTCACCGAACGCTTTAGCTTTCGCTTAGTTTTCACTTCTATCCGCAGTCCCCAAAGAGACATGAAAGACGCATGTATTTTTTCTGACACCGACTGCCAAAATTAAAGTTATTTTGTACTTTGTAGAGAAATTTGTACTTTGTAGTGGTTTTTTTTTATAAAAACGTTTTTTTTTCAGTTTTTAGTTCTGGTTAAGATACCTTAATAATTGAAACTGTACCCTTAATGAGTTAATTACCACATTCTCGCTGTTTACCGTTAAGGAGTGACGTTGCGCGCTTTCATAGTGGATGTCATACGGCATTCTGTTGTGGGGAAATGCTGCCGATATTCAGACAATATTTGTCTTACAATTACAAAGTTTCGTGAAAATTACAATGTAATTAACCGACGTTATTTTGCTTACTCGGACGACGTCATCGTCCAAGTACGCAAAAATTATATTATCCAAGTAAGCAAAAATTATCATCAAATAAAAACTACTCAGCTGAACTGAATTATTTTTTTTCGGAACCAAATGGCAAGTATACCACATCGAACTAAAGAAATTGGATCAGAAACCATGGAGTAATCGGTAAAAATACATTAAAAAAAAACAGCTAAATTGAGAAGCTCCTCCTTTTTATGATAACAATAATAAATAATAATAATATATATCATTTAATTCAGGTAACAAAGACCCATAACATGACAGACTATCATACATATTTCTAAAAACCACAAAAATATTAATACACTATGTATGTGCGACTATATTGTTGTGTGTTGTATTATGAAGTCGATAAAAATGTATCCGTTTTTTAATCCAGGACATGGTCTAAGACGAGTGCCAAGTTTCATCCTAATTAAATGTAGGGAAATTACAGGCGTTTTTGACAGATTGCGACTGAGATACGAATGCGAGCGTTGCTTCACAATTTAGGACCCATTAGTATTACTGTTAATATATAATCCGTGGTGTTTGGCAACTTGGCTTAACCCAGTTGTAATGTCCCAAATCCCTTGGTGCCTATTGGCCTAGATTAATAATGTCTCCTGCTTGAGGGAAGTGGATGTTTTTTTCCTACTCCTTCATTTTACCTATGTTGAGACAAAGAATCTGCTTCATCCAGTTAAATAACTAATGTAACAAACACATATACACACGCACACATACACCTATACACACACACGCAACACTCACACGCACAAATAACCACTCCCTAAGCATCCAAGACATTTAAATCGTTTCTCCGAGACGCGTCGAGCTTCGTTGACTCGGCGTTTTTTTCTGGTGGTCGCCACTGTTGAGTCTTGCTTTCAGGAGTTGCAGTGTTTGGAAATATGTGGCAGGCTTGTCTTAATATAAAAAAAAAGTCGAACATCGTAAGCTGTACAAGAACATTTGAATCACATACAATTACAAGAAAGCACTCAGAAGTTTGCTAATTTAAAATACACCCCATCGTTGTTGTCAATCGACATTCCCTACGCCCCGATGTGCGCCTACCCTTATCTACAAGGCCAAACACTGGGTGCTACCGCTTAATTAAATTTTAATTATTCCAACACAAATGTTGATTTTTGGTGTGGTTTTTGCAAACACATGAAAGTGCTTTGCGGCCGCATAAATTGGTAACTTTTTTTAAATTTGTCCACAAATATAGTCTGAAACCACCTTTATAACTTAGAATGAAGTTTAAAGGTGCGTTTCCACCTGAGATGTGCGAGGATGCGTAGCGAGGGATTTTATTTTTAAGAATCAATAGCATCGCTTCATTTAACTAGCCTCGCTTTTCGCAGCTCCGGTGGAAACGGTTTAGCGGCGCGAGGTTTTTGTACGTACAGAACAAGCGAAGGATGGGTGCGAGGGATTTGTGCGAAGGATGGGTGCGAGGGATTTGTGCGAGAGATGTGTGCTAGGGATAGATGCGAGCGAGAAACTGCGCACCGTTTCACAGCGTTGTTACGCATCCTCGCGCCACTCCGCTACCTCGCACATCTCTGGTGGAATCGCTGACATCGTTCCGGCTTCGTTACGCATCCTCGCGCCACTCATTTTCCTCGCACATCTCTGGTAGACACGTACCCTAAATATGAAAAATTTTCTAAGAAGGTGGTTCATTAATTATGTCAAGTTTAAATACGGAAAATGGTGGGTTATTTTAAGAACATACGAGTCTGTTACGTTATCCAACCCTTTTAAATGGCTAGCTGTTTTTAGATATACGACAGTGTGTCAGCCAAGTTTGCACACCAAAAAGGCTGGACACCGGCCGTGAGTGTATTTCACGAACCATTTCGGCCCACTTTCAAACCCAGTTACTTAAAACCTGTGTCGCCTATACACTTGCAATTCGAAACTCGTCAAATCGGACTTTTGAGTTCCAGAAAACTTAAAATGTTCTATTAAAAACTCTAAAGAAATGCATGATAGGAGCTACTCGTATGATTCAAGGAATTCCGAAATAACTTGGTACAGTTAAAACTCATTTATTTTATACTTTATTCTAGAACAAGTTCTCGAATAAAGGCTCTACATAGACAGGTGACATTCTGGCAGGCAGCGGTAGCGTGGCGAAAGAGATTGTCGAAACGTCAAAAATGTATATAATTTTAAATATTTATTATTACGGTGCCGCAATAATAAGTAAATAACATCCAACGAATAGTTCACAGAAACATTTACAGCAAATTAATCTCATGTACACTATATAATAAATGTTATCGTATGATTGCGAAAGTTTGGATATTTTAATGATGGATAGATGTTTATACTCAATCACGTCAGAACGGCTGAAGGGATCTTGATGAAATTTGGTACAAAGATAGATTATAGTCTGGAATAATACATAGGATAGAATTTTTATCCCGGGAGTATTCACGCGGGCGGAGCCGCGGGCGGCAGCTAGTCGTTTATAATATTACAATGAACTTATCACTTAAAGGTGTGCACAGCACTTACACATGTAGTTTGCTAATTGAGGTAAATTCATTGAGTTGATTGATTCATTGAATCGATTAATAAAATCAAACAACATAATTTTAGAAATTGGACACAAAACAAGAAAGTTATGATGGAATAAAACTAAATGCTTAATCTTATCTATCGGCGAGGTGTTGTAGAAGATGTTTTCGAAATTGAGCTAAAGTATTGGAGAAAATCATTCAACGTCCTCATCAAGCGGTTCAATGATCCTGATCGCTCTAGGTTTGTTCGAGCTGATGATGGATTTGTTCGGTTGCGGAATTTGTTCGAAAGACTCACTGCGGCCCTGGAACACGGAAGGAACACGGATGGGTTTTAGTCAGTAAGAGTCTGACACGCCCTTTCGCTCCACCTTGAGCGAAAAAAGTCATTTGATGATTCCCATCCTTAAAAAAAAAGGGAACAAATCCAATCTACGGTCAGGCCTGAATTGACTACTATGGGGGAGATATTAATGTCATCCAATAGTTTAGAACATTGATAAGACTATTGCATAATTTGGTCCATAATGTTTCAGCGGTTTTCAAGGGTAGTTAATTTAAACTTTAAAGTGACTTGACGTAGCATTGGAAGGCCTCCCACAAGGTGGACTGATGACCTGGTGAGGGTCGCGGGTAGCAGATGGATGCGAGATGCACAGGGCCGGTTGTTGTGGCGACACTTGGGGGAGGCCTATGTCCAGCAGTGGACGTCTTTCGGCTGATATGATGATGATGATGATGTTGGAACAACTGATGAATGACAAACGCTATCGAAATGCCACGTGATTAATTCCTTGTATTCACTAATATGGCGCATCTAGCATTTATTTGCTAATATGGCACATAGTCTAGAGCCTCTTCACATTCATTCGCGTTTATGTTTTTGGTGGGATTATATTTTATCTACAATGGCAACAACACTTAAATCTTTATCCGCTTCCTATAGCCTGACTTCTACAGCTAAAGTTAACCTGTTATTGATCTGGGTCTTGTATAAGGGACGCAACTTCAGTTCCTGGGAGCTTGCATGGCCGTTTGCTGGCCTTGAGGCCCGTGAGCTGTAACAGTCCTTGTATGGATTTCGGAGAATCGCAGCAACAAAATTAGATCACATACAATACTTAGATTTGGCAATACCAGCAGTATTCACATTTAAAGTATTATTTTAAGAATATTTTAGCCTAATATTATAAATGTTTTACTTGTGAATAAACCAGTAGATACTTTGATCGTGTTCACAGCACAATAAAAAAATTTACTATCTAGACCTTTCGTTTCAAAATTACGAGGGGTAAAAAATGTTCAGAGTAAGAAAAAATTTTTTGGGAATCTTAATGCTTGATCCAATGCAGTTGAAACATGTGATTAATGACTTCGATAAAAAATAAAAATAATAAATGTTTGGATATTTTGAAAATAAACCCCTAAAAGGGCAGACATTATTGCTTGCTTCAATTTACGTGGGAATTGGTATAAACGAACTAAAAGTGGGATAATTGAGATAGATAACAATTTTTGCATATAAATCCACCCCTGACGGGGTGAACAAATGCGTTGATCCTGAAACCACAGAATCAGCAGCAAAAATGGCTGGAAAATTAATGAAAATTGCTGTGCTTTATTTTCCAAATTTAACCTTTAAAAGGAGGTAGAGGGGGCGTTAAAGTTTGTGGAGTACCTATTAAATCCTTACGGACGAAGTCGTGGGCAAAGTGCTTTATATGTAATATATATTATGTTAGAAAAGTTAAAAAACTTGTCTGAAGGCCGTGAAACCAATAATTAATGTTATTCGGTCATTTATATGATTACAAACCGTTTATTTAACAATAACAAACTAACACACTTTGAACAGTGCTCATAAAATATTTCTGAAGCGCTAATTAAAATGTTTCAAAGGCATGTAGTAATTAAAAAAATACCAGTTTTATTATTTGTGTTGAACAATATAAATAAGCATTCGAAAGCTTTTAATTGATGTTATAACACGCGTTCCAATGTTTTATAAACTGTAGACCTTGAAGGAAATCAAACGTGCACAAGAACCTAGTTTTCCTCGCGGGTTCGCTCTCGTGGTCTGCTCCATATGAACGGTGCATTTTTTCCGGGCTTAGAAGTAACAATTTTGTAACAGTTAATTACACAGAAAAAGTTAATATGCGCTAAATTTGTTAAAAATGAGGGCTTTCGTTTAGTGCCATGTGTTATTGTTTCCAGAATTTCATCTTTATTAGAGACACTGTCAGATGGTGTAATCATACAGGGTGTGTTTTTTTTTCTAAAGCAACCGGTTCGACTCCTGGAATTCCTAAATTCAGGTTTTAAAAAAATACAATAATGCAGTTTTAGTTTTCATCAAAATCGGATTCTTTCAGTATTTTTCGATATTCCTAATAGTTTCGGATTTAGCTATCCACGCACACTTTGAAAATTCATTCTGTATGAGCTGAGAAAAAATGCGTCACGTCGGCGCAGAGCGACCATAACTCGGCATAATGCTAGAACTCGTGTGCGAAACAGAGCCACAGCGCCGGTTTGCAGTGACAGCCGGCGTTGACTGGTATAAATCTCTCCTCTAAATATTCTTTAAAAGCAGTTCAGCAAAACAAAATCGCTACCTCCGTCTTTGTGCTCTACGATTTTTGATACGATTTCACTTATAGAAAGAGTAATAAAAGAGGAAGGCATGTGAATATAATTTGTAAAATAGTTTGTTCTTCAGGTGGGGGTTCTCGGATAGCTCCGATTTTCAGTGCATGTGTTGTGACGTCGCGTCGCAGCTCATGGGGCCAGTACTTGTGAGGATCTTATGGCTGCGGCAGGGAATGGTGTTACCGTTGCTGAGTACTGGGCCAAATACAAAATGTAATCACTCTATTTGCCACCGACACGCTCAGAAAAAGAAATATTTTGTACAAAATGGCTGTGGTGTTATTAATTGCACCCGTGCGAAGCCGTGGCGGGGCAGGTCTGGCTGTAAGTATTTACTGGTCGGTTTCGGAGATTGCTTTCATCTAAATGATACAAATCTACACTGTAACTGAGTGTAAAAGGCAGTCGGACACAGATTTCGGATCCCTAACGTTATATATTATAGTAACTTATACAGCTGTAACGGACCAATCTTTCTTTACGGAGTCAATGATCCTGCTTCTAAGCAAGTTTTGAAAGAGAAGACACAATTTTCCCAATAAAGGGACATTACGAGTCAATTAAAGAATATAACAAATCAAAAAATATTATTTACTTTTGAATGACAGAAATAAAAAAATATAAATTGATGTTATGATCATACTTTAATCAGAAAACACCAAGAGTAAGAGTAGTTCCGAGTCTGGCTGTTTGTATATGTGAATTTGTATGTTTGTAAATGCACCCAGGAGAAGTTCCTAGTGTGGGGCAACGTTTTCTTTATAAAAAAGGAGAAAAGAAGAAGAAGAAGAAATAGAGTTCGTAAATTTAGCTGGTTGAGTTTCAGTTGCGTCTGACTAGGTAGAGTAAGGTCCACTCTTTTTTTACTTTTATGCTTCAAAACTTATTCCTGAAGACTTATGTCTGATGACTTATGGCTTTAGACTTATTCCTGATGACTGTATATGTATGCGGTACAGAGGTAAAGTCCCGCAAACCTCCATTGAAAAGAGAGGATCCTCTGCCCGGACGGTTGTTGTGTCCGGTGGGCAACTGCCCGATATTTGATATTCGGACGGTTCAAATTGCACGTAGAACTTTGCTTGCGCGATGTAGGATTTCATTGGTAGTTCGTCGCTGACAGGATACCTGACAGGATGCCGTACAAATTTCGCTTCGTTAGTTTTTCTTGTGGCGGCGTTGATTCCGCTACAACTGATTCCTGGAGACTTATTGCTGAAGATATATGCTTGAAGAATGATTCCTGATGCCTTATTCCTGCAGATTTATGACTGAAGACTTATGTCTGAAGACTTACTCTGAAGACTTATGTCTAATGACTTATTCTGATTTCTGAAGATTTATTCCTGAAGACTCATGGCTTAAGACTTATTCCTGAACATATGCCTGAAGAACACCCCTGGACATAGGCCTCCCAAGTGTCGCTACATCGCCCGGTCCCGTGCGACACAAATCCAGCGGATTCCCATGACCTTCACCAGGTTATCGGTCCACCTTGTGGGAGGCCTTCCAACGCTGCTGGTTCTCGGTACGCGGTCACATCTCCAGGAACTTAAGAGCCCGTTGACCGTCTGTTCTGCGAGCAATGTGCCCTGCTCACTGCTTCTTAAGTTTGGCGATTCTTCTTGCAATACATTATTGTCAATTAGTTATGTTAAAAATTTGAGAAATTATCATCATCATCATCATATCAGCCGAAAGACGTCCACTGCTGGACATAGGCCTCCCTCAAGTGTCGCCACAAGAACCAGTCCTGCGCGTCTCACATCCATCGGAAATATGGTCGAAAATATGGTCTCCCAAAATAAATATTTTTATTTATTCCCACAAAAACTTCTTTCACCAACTTTTCTATTCTTTGCAATGTAATTTTTCTTCGAAATAATAACGTGTTTGATGGTAATATTGACAATAGGCTTACAAATTAAATGTTTTCTGATTGGCTAGTAAGTGGTCTTGGGAGTTGGGGTCCAATTGGTCGGCGTCAACGTCAACGCACTGTTAGAACCGGGTTCCGGATTACGTTTTTAAAAAAGAAACCACTTTTGGCTAAAATAAACTTATATTGAATTAATACACGAATGCAAAAGTACAAGTGCACTGTCGGATGGTTGGGAGA
>NDFZ01005088.1:242904-254000 GCA_002192655.3 Mamestra configurata | reverse complement strand
TTGTCGACAGTATCATAACCTTCAGCTTCGGTCACGACATTAATGTGGGGTTTGAAATTAGATGTGCTCGGCTGCGCACTTGGAGTGAAGGGTTTATTTTGATTGAACCTTTTATTATTATATTCTCGGAGTTGGCACTTTTCTAGAACATGCCCTGATTTCTTGCAATATCTGCAGAACGTGTCATTTGACGAGGATTGTTGAGATGCAGGTTTTTGAGATCGATTATTATTATAAAAGTTACCGGGTTTATTTGGTTTAATATTTGGGTCATTGTTACGAAATGATTTAGCGGATAAGTTTTGTTTGTAGGAATATTGTTGCAATTTTTCTTCGGAAATCGCGTAATTAATTGCGTCATTAAGACTCTTCGGGTCCCTACACCTAACAATGTTAGCTATGCGAGGGGTAAGGCCCATTGTGAATGTATGGAGGGCAAGGTCCTCCATTGCAGCTACTCTGCCGGCAAGTTCACTCTTTTTGTGACTGGATATGGAAATTTCTGTAAGTAATTGGGACAAACAAGTTTCTATTCTAAGTGAGAATTGGTTAACATTCTCCTGGGCGCCTTGCCTGCAATCTTGGAGCTCTGCAAGAAGGTGGGCGTAGTGTTTACGTTCCCCAAATTGGTTCTGAAGGAAATCTTTAAGGGATGGCCAAGAATCAAATTCCTTAATTGAACATGCAATTTCGGCTTTACCGTCCAATTGACTGATGATATACTTGAAGACGATATCGACTTGATAAGAGGAGGCTATGGAAATGGCATTATCGCAATTGTATAAAAAAGCATTTAATTTTTCTCGGCTACCATCAAAGGGCTTAATGAATTTTAGGATTACATTTAAAGGTATCCCTTCTTTAGGCTCCTCTTTCAGGTTCTTTGAGTCTTTGGACATGATTAACAAAATTCACAGAAAGATTTGTTAAAAGAATAATATTAGTTAACTATTACAAGTCTGGAAATAAGATTGTTAGTGTCGACAGTGTATGAATCGGGTATCTTATCGCTTATGCTCGATGTTGAGACTGGAACTGCGACGGGCGACGAGACATAACATCCGTTGATATGCCGTATGGATTGGAATGTTCAACATAAACAGTTGTAAGTTATTTTTATGTCGAACTTAGATCACTTTAGTATTATGGAAAAGATGTTCACAACTCACAGTATTAAAACGCACATGTTCTTCATGTTTTCGCTGGAACTGGGACTGGATCTGGATCTGTAGCTGGAGTTGGAGCTGGAACTGGATTGACCTTGAACTAGGTCAGTACCGGGTTTTTACCGGTATGATGAGTCGTCTCTGGAGCTTTTGAGGCACTAAGGCACTTTCACTTTTAGCACTTGTCACTTTTGAAAAATAGCACTTTTTGCAATTTAGCACTCTGGAATTTAGCACTCTTTGGGATTTAGCACTCTTTGGAGGGATTCCAAGGATTTTTCTATCCCTTTAACGCTGCCACCAATGTTAGAACCGGGTTCCGGATTACGTTTTTAAAAAAGAAACCACTTTTGGCTAAAATAAACTTATATTGAATTAATACACGAATGCAAAAGTACAAGTGCACTGTCGGATGGTTGGGAGACGACTGGCTTGCTGGACTGTGTGGAATGGGGGAGAGGAACGAGAGGAGGCTGCGTCAGCAGCAAGAATGCAGCATAGGATGCTGAGTAAGCTAGAAGGGGTACAGTTTAGGGATGTAACAGCACGTACGATTTTGAAACTGCGAACAATCAATTTGATGTTAATTAATTATTTTGAGGATTGGGAATTCGTTGATGTGCGTAGGAATTGCAGGCGCTTTCCATGAGCAATATGTATACTGTGTATATATGTGTACTTTTTGGGTGAACAAAAATCATGGAACTCGCGTCATCGTCTCCGAACGCTTTAGCTTTCGCTTAGTTTTCACTTCTATCGGCAGTCCCCTAAGACTGCCCCGCATGTTTTTTTCTTTAACTTATTGTTCTTGCTCTTCCATTGTACTTCTCCGAGTAATTTCGTTGCCCTCTCCAAGACACGATAAATGCGAAAGTGATTCTGTTTGTCTGTTGCCTCCTTTTCACGTTCTTAATGACTGAACTGATTTAGATTAGACTTGACACAATGGTAGACCATGTCTTGGATTAGGACATGGGATGCCGAGAATATTTTTCTAATTAAACTCAGCCAAAGCAGCTGGGAGAATCTACGCATTTAATAATAAATAAAATTGACCCAAAATCATAAAATCGCTAGCTTTGAAACTCACGGCTTAGGCCTATGCAAACTTAACTTTTTAAATAAAATAACCTCAAATAACCCCTCATTATTGACATTACCGCCCACGAGATTTTGTGGAACTTTAATATTGATCTCGTAATCTTATTTCAACTTTTTTAAGTTAAGGTTTATAATGTCAATTTATTTTTCTTACCTAAAGTTCATTCAACTCCGTGTTAGACAGCTTGTAACAAGCTGTCTAACACGGAGTTGAATGAACATTAAGGCGAGTCCGGGCTGTCATTTGAAGATCTTTGAAAATGGCAGAGGTAAACCGTTACCACATATTTGACACATCTTTGAGCTTCTAATTACCGAGTCAGAAACTCAAAAATCTGACAAATTTCTAGGTTCATTTCGGTGTGTCGGTGTGTGTCATTGATATACCAATCAAAGGATTCAAAGGATTCCAATCAAAGGAAGGAAAGGATGATTGCAGATTCCGTTAGATTGTACTAAATCTTTGTTAGATTACTAGCGGTCCCGACAGACGTTGTCCTGTCCGAACGTTTGCTTTGTGTATGACGATAAATTATAGAAATCTATTGCAGCGCCACCTACCGGATGCAATTGTAAATCTAAACCATTATCGAATCCCCTTGAACACACACAAAAAATTTCATCAACATCGGTCCAGCCGTTAAGGAGGAGTTCAGTGACATACACAAGTACATAAGAAATATTAAGATAATAATTAACTTAATTAACCATAACTCCCATCCAAATTCAATAGTTTCCAATATATCCGTGTCTTATTAAAAACAAATATAATATGTTTATATAAAATTTCACGCGATATTTTACAATCTTACGGCGTTTGCAATTTTCCAGTGACATAGCCAATCAACTGCGGAAGGCGCCTCGACACGACACAACACAGTAATATGGTACGAGCTTGATCAGGGGGTAGTATTACCTAATAACTGGGTTATAAAATATACTTAAATACTGGTCTCAGCTGCAATTCAGTTTAATTGAAAGGCGTCGCGTGATAGCCATTGTTCAGAAAACGCTAGGCCAATGAGAAGAGGTCACCGTACTTCAGACGTCATTGCTTCACAAAACTGATAGACCGAGATCCCAATGCTTTTGTTAAGTTTCAGCTCTAAATAATAGTGGCGTCTTAAGTTGTCTTACCATTTGATATTAATTACTTTTCGGTTCATTTAGTCGCGGGTTCACGGGCGAGCGACCTGTGAAGTTTAATGTTTATAGATCTGTTACGTTAAGTTTGTTTGAGGTACAAAGAATTTCGAGTGGCAACGAGGACTTTACATACCTATTTACAGTTTATAATCGTCAGACAAAGTAAGCTTACCGAGCATACGTGGAAACCAATGCTCTTTGCTTCTCATCAGCAACATCAAAGAAGTTTACTTCAACCGGTCGATTCTGAAAACATGTCGAAGTGAAGGCTTGCGTGATCACGAAGTAAGCTGTCAAAAAATAATCAAGATGGAATGACAGCTCACTTCGTGATCACGTCACATCTTGATTATATGGATTGTCAGCTTACCTCTTGATCACTTCACCCAAGCCTTCATTTCGACATGTTTACAGAATCGACCGGCTGGACATGGGCCTCCTCAAAGTGTCACACTGTAACCCCACCGACCGCTCCTGTGCGCCTCGCATCCAGTAAATCCCCGCAGCTTACTCGGGAGTAAGCTGCGGGGATTTACTGGATCATCATCACTGTCATCGGTACACCTTGTGCGAGGCCTTCCAATGCTGCATCCCCATCACCATTGACCATCAGCAGTGCGCTTCACCTCATGCTCACTCCACCTAATTTTACACGGAGAGATGTTAAAAGAATAAACCGGCTGTCTTGCAAGTTGGTGGATTCTTCGGGCAGTAAATATGTAAACAGTAGATTATATAAAAACTTTCTCTAATAAAAAACAACACAATCGTTTTTTTTTTTTATAAATTGGTACGGTTTCTGTGACACAGATCACGGAAGCGGCTCCAATGGCAAAAACTAGTATCTAAGATAGAACTGAGCCATAGAGATAGATAAGGCAATTAGTACTCCAGAACCCACACATTTTCTTAATAGCTTCTACCTACACGGGAAGGGGCTATTAAGAAATTATATGAACAAACAAGATTGATGGTAACCAACACGTGTGGGCACCTAACCAGTTTAAAGCAGTTTATTAGATTAAAACCTCATTTGAGCATTGACAAAATCCACGATACATATATCAAAACAATATAAAGACCTGTTTTCATGATAAATGATATTTTTTTTGTAAGTGGGTTAAAAATAACACTTTGAGACGTCAATCTTCTTTGGTCGTTTTAAACTAGATGAGGCCGGTGTGTCCTAGCTGACTACCCTGAGAAGAAACACCGAAACAAACTCAGAGGTCAAAGTCTCTTTTAAAGTCTATACAATTGTACTGGTCCATACAATCATATGAGACCATGAGAAAAGTGCCAGACAGATTTTAGTGGACCTGTCCAGACAGTGCAAGCATTTGTCAGTTATCGTGTAGCTCAAACTTGGAACTTTAAGGAGCGCAACGGTTTGACTAACAATATCAAAGAACTCAAACTGCCAGATTAACATGTAATGAACCTTTAACATAGCGATCCCACATGGTACATCCTCATATAACGTTCCTCACATTCACAATACGTTATATGAGGACCATGCAGATCAGTGTATGAAATGGTCTTTTGAGAAAAGAACCACACAGATTTGAGTGGACCTGTCCAGCCTTGGTTAGTAGTCGAGTAGCTCAACTTAGAACCAATAAGGCGCTAAACGACTCGACGAACAATGCCAATGAAAGGACATTTGGGTAGGCCGCAATAGCACTCAAACTGCAACCCATCGGTAAAAAATACGTGAAGAGTAAAAAAATAAAATAATAATCTATACAGTTCTCATATTCACAATAATGAAATAAAATAGAATACGTTACAAAGTAAACATTCATGTCAAAAAGTATACAAAAATGAGAATATAAAAATATCAATGTGTAAAATTTTTGCCAATTTTTTGAGCAAGAGTTGATAAAAATGTTAACAATAAATACAGGGCATTTCTAATATCCCCTTTTCGTCGAAGACAGTAATGTTATTTCATATCATCATTCAGCTGATAGATACCCAATCTGGACACGGCCTATGGCCAGGAGTGGAGGTATCCAGGCGATTTCCATTATCTTCACCAGATCATCAGTCCAATCTGTGGCATACCCGATTCACCTTCTGTTACTTGAGAATCCATCGGCCCCATCGACAATCCAATCTATGAGCAGTGTTAAGTTCGGCAATAGGGATGTTGCCTGGGTTCAAAACATATGATTCTATTTAGTTCGTCAGTTAGATCATCGAAAAATATTGGATACGTGTTTTTATAACATCAAATAAATAAAAGCTAAAACTCATCAAAGATAAGGACTTTCTAGTAAAAAGTGTACTGGTAAGTGACGTCAACGCACTGTGTCGTCTTCATTTTTTGTTTACGTGACAAAAGAAAAAATACGTGACCAATATTTCATGGAAATCTATCTGACGGACTAATTAAAGTTTTTAACCTTGGTTCTCCTGCAAATGATTCGAGATTCGTTATCTCAAGATTAGTCAATAACCACAAGCTGAGTTAAATATTAAAGCATAATAATACCGACTAGAATTCAAACCAATGACAGATTAGTCGTTCGACCAACGTCAATCCGAGCCCCTGAGGGAATCGTAAATAAATTGTCTGCCATCGACAAACATGGCAACATTTGTCTCTGGGCAATAAATCTGCTCGCAATTAGTAGGCTTAAAACAAATACCAGAATTACTATTGGAAATACAGTGTAATTCCACGCACGAGCCGCCTAAATGGGACGTTTTTTGCACAATCGTATTACGAGATGAGGACCATTGTACGTTGGTCTGTAAGCTTTGAGGTTATGGTCGCTAAAGATTCACCAAGTAACTGGTATTTATTCCCAGTCAATGAATCTGTGTTTCCCAACTATATAGGGGCCTGCTTCCAGTCTGACCGGCTACTTAAAAGTCTATCCGGAGCTCTGCACAATTTATTGCAAGTTCCAGAACTTAAAAGTAACTTCATCTTCCTGCTCTTATCCCATGCTACTTGGGGTCCGTGCAACAGGTATTTTCTTCTATTCTGTCCTGCCAGCCGTCACGCTATCACTAACTCCCTTTTCTTTCATATCGCTCCTAACACAATCTACATATACATCTTTTCTTTGGCCTCCCTCTCCCTGTCCATCCATCCAAATTGATTATATTTATAACTCTTTTAGTTACATGCGTTTCATCCATCCTCTTGACCATACCCAGATAAGCGGTCCCCTTTTAAATTTTCCGCCACTGACGCTTACATATAATACCTACATATAATAGTACAAGATCCCAGAGCCACTAGACGTTACTTATTTTCACCGTTACAAAATGTGTGCAATAAGAATAATTTATTTGCATTAAAACATGGTACATTTAAGGTATTATCAAGAATTGCGACATCTACTGCCACAATAGATTGACATGCGATACCGTAAATTTCACCTGGCTAGTGGGGAAATTCCAATCATCTTGAATGGGTGGTGATCCTCGGAGAACCTCCCACCTGGGAATGCGCTGCCGTGGCTTATCTGGAAAACTCTAAATAGACTCCGTACTCAGGTCGGTCGCACTAACGATAACCTCCTCAGGTGGAGGTTCGGATGGTTCCGATCTCCAGTGTTTGTGTGGCGTCCCTCTGCAGTCCATGGCCCAACTCTTGTCTTGTGCCGCATGCCCTGTCACCTGTACATGTGAGGACCTTATGACTGCGTCAGCGAACGGTGTTACCGTTGCTGAGTACTGGGTCGACACGCAAGATTTTGCCTAGAGCTAATGACGTCAAAATTCTTTGATTTCAGTTCTACGACATTTTCGCGTCACGACGTGTTCTTGACCGATTTACGAACAGTGCTGATAAAATAGATTGCCCACCCACACCTGTAAGTCCCGTAAGACTCGTTGGAAAGTGTCGTTACCACTGAAGCACCCTACATCTAAATAAATATTAGATTTTCAGGCGCGTGGGTGCGCAATCAGTTACTGTTACTGATAGCTTGCTGGCAACCCTCGTGTTTACTAAACTGGAAGCCGTTCCTTGGTTGAAATAGGCAATAACTACTCCAAACCAAGTTTTATCCTGGTAATTTTGATAAAGATATTTACAACTTTTTTAATAAAAACTTAACCAACTAAATACACTAGATATAAGTAAAAATAAAAACTTAACTAAATTAACCCTAAAATATGGCGTCAAAAAATTCATCCGCATCGCTGTCGACTGGAAGTGTACCGAAAAGACTGACGGCATTGCCACGTTGTATGGCAATCCTTATTCTTTGACCAAGGTATAAGTCCTTGGGTCACGCGAAGTGTCAACTAAGCGTCTTGAGAGATCTTTAAACAAGATATGCGCACTTGGACCCCACGAACCGAGAGTTTCAACCCCAAACGGCTCGAAAATATAACTACCAACAAGTTCATTATATTTCCGCTTGAGGTTATCTGCAGCCTCAGCGACAGTGCCAGCACAGCACGAAGAGCTAGGAAGATGATTTTTTGATTAGTTATAAATAGATGGACTTGCGTTTAACCACAATCTCACCTGATCGAAAGCGAGGATGTGGTTGATGATGAAGCACGCTTGCCTAGAAGTAACCTATACATTCTTGACTCAAAACCCCCAGGTTGTAGCTATCAAGATACTGTCTGTCACTTCACAAGTTCATTTTATTTTTTGTATATTGACTATTTATTTGTCAGGAGTTAAAAAAAAACTGTCTAGATTTTTCTGGCCATGTTGGGTTCGGCTAACCTAACCGGATTCAGTTGAATATTACATATAGCGACAGCCAATCTGATATGTAAAACAATATATTCCAGCATATCGCTTCATTAATTTTGAAATAGGATTGTTCACAAGTGCATATCTTAGGACTTATGTTATTACAGGAAGCCATTGAGACAAGTCTTGGATAATAAATCGCTGAGCAAAATTAAACTTAATGTAGCTGTCGTAAGGACGGCTGTGAAGTTATTTTCTTTAGATTTGAGTGTAAGGGTGCTTTTCCACCAAAGAAATGCGAGTAAGCGAGGTGATTATTTGTTTTTCAGTCGGTGCCTTGGAATTAACTGTATTGACATTTCCGTTTATTCATTTATTAAAACTTATTTGTCACTTTTTAAATATTTCTTAAAAAAATATTTAAAATATAAATTATTAATAATTTACTAATTTATGTACTTACTCATTATTTTTATATTATTATTACTACTTTTTTTATTTTTTTGTTGACATTGATTTCTATTACTGTTTATTATTAATTAATTTATTAAATGTCCAAGCTTATTTTATTTTATTATTGAGATTTGGCTGGCTCGACTTCTTAATTATTTACAAACATTTGTACGCCTTCTGGTACAACGTAGCACACTTTTTATTACCTTGAAATACCATTATTATGGTACCTATGTTAGTCAAATGAATAAATGAATTATGACTTATGTATTGCGCGAGAAAAATATCCACCAATGTAATCAGATATGGTGGAAAAGGAGCATGAATACAAAATTATATTTTGTTGATAAGCTAAAAATGAATACAATAGGTCATGCAATATTTTCATCTTGCTTTTATTATTAAAATTCAATGTAGAATAGACAATACTTAAATAAAAATACATATTAAAATGCTTTAATTTATTGCCAAAATTGCGGTTTTAAACAGTTTAAATTTTCGCGCGAAAACGGACGATGAGTCACTCCTGTCTGTCATTGTTCGCAAAGATATCCGACATCAGATACCCAGACACGTTTATGAGCCACTTCTTGTGGTTCTTGTAACTTTTCCATGTCCCCCTCATCGAGAACAACTGCAATCATAATCCAACTCCTCCAAAAACTGATTTATTTATTTATTATTATTTTATTGTATCACATGTATCACATGCACAGGACAAACCTTTATAAAAACAAGTGCACAATGAGCGATCGTATCGCACAAATAATTTCTTATGGACAACCTTTGGATGGACTGAACGATAGGAGATAAGTTTAGGGCTGTCAGTGTAAAGTGTATGATGTACAATGTTTTTTTCTAATCTCTGTTTCACCACGCTTCACTAAAGCGCACATTTGCACAGCGCGGCCACGGCCTGGTCACTGCCCGGTAACGTCCCTGACGTATGTGAACACGGGTGCACGGTCCTTGCACGGTCACAGCACTGACACTGCCCGGTAACGTCCCTGACGTATGTGAACAGCAAACCCCTGACAGGACACGGTTGCACGGTCCCTGCACGGTCCCAGCACTGACACTGCCCGGCCACGTCCCTGATATGTGGGAATCAACCTTTAAGGTCATCTTTTCGGTGTCATAACGGCAGTAACGTCACTAGACGCTAGTTTTTGTATTTAAATACGTCCAGTTTCACGTTATTTTAATTCGTAATTGTTGGTAAAAATCAATATAAACTAAAATAAAAACGTTGCAGTGGCAGTTTTATACTTTTTTTTTACATTTTATGCACAGAATTTCATTAATTCTGTTTTTGCATCTTCCCTATTGACATGCGCTACCGAAGCGTCTCGTAGTTAGTCTCAAACATCATCAACATTTTGGGACTTCTACAAAAGCTATCGCCGATAAAATGTCACTTTGACTGCGTTTCCACCAGAGATGTGCGAGAATGCGTAGCGAGGGATGTGTTTGTTAAGAATTAATAGAATCGCTTAATTTACATTACCTCGCTCAACGCAAGCAACCATATCTCTGGTGGAAACGCAGCCTTAGCTAGGTATTGTTATTACATACATTTAAGTGAAAAATTTGTGCAAAAGACGCGAGCGAGAAATGTGCGTACCCGCGCACAGTTGAACAGAGGCCGCTTCACATTTCGCATCCTCACACCACCTAGCTACACAACTTTTCAAAGCATCGCTTCGCATCCTTGCATTGGTGAAAACGTTCACAAATTTTCACAGTGCCGCGACGCATCCTCGCACCATTCAGCTATTCACCGTTTCTCAGCTATGCTACCGTATGCTACGCATCCTCGCACTAAGCAAGTTCCTCGCACAGGTTTTAAGGTCAGGTAGAAACAGTTACACGTTATTGTACCACCTGGCGCCTAGCTAGCTCGCAAATGTCTGGAGGACAAACACCCTAAAGAGCAACAGTCAATACATACTAATGAACGTTCTAAGCGCATGCAAGGCGGGTGTTTTCTTAAGCTGCTTCGAATCAAACGGTGAACGAATGCAGTCGGCATTCGGAATTGCGATGTTATTTACAGAACAAGAGGATTTATTGACAAGAAACAAAGCCAAGCCTTTTTCTAACTATGTTGGATCGGCTTCCAGTCTAACCGGATGCAGATGAGTTCCGGGACCAGTTCACATGGAGCGAATGCCTATCTGACCTCCATTACCCAGTTACTGGGTTGTTACCCAGTTACGATAACCCGTCACATTTGGTCTTTTTTTTTGAGGATGGGACGTCATCAAATGACTCCGTCCACTGTGGGCGGAGCGGAAAAGAGTGTCAGACTCTTACTGACTAAAACCCCTCCGTGTTAGTCCTAAATCCTAATGCCCTTTGCGTTCCAGGGCCACGGGTTCTTTCGAATAAATTCTGCAACCCTGGCCGGCACTGGCCCTTCTAGTTTGCTGACATCTCTTTAAGGCGCGCGTGGAATAAATACTACGCACCGTCGACCCGGGCCTGGTTCTTATCGGACGGCGAGGCACTCAACGCTCGCCGTCCGCAGGCCCGCGCCTACGGCGGCCGGGGAT
>NDFZ01005088.1:196666-242587 GCA_002192655.3 Mamestra configurata | reverse complement strand
CGCTCTTCCAATCACCCTGCGACTCCCGACGCCCGGGGCGTCTTCTTCTGTTGTGGGTCGTAAGGTGTGCTTCTCCCTCACGCGGCCCGCCTCCTCCTTCGCTAGCATAATATGGTGTAGAATTACTACTAATACTTACTAGGTAATGACTGTCAAACGAGAGCCTGTGAGCGTTGGAAGGCCTCCCACAAGGTGAACCGATGACCTGGTGAGGGTCGCGGGTAGCCGATAGATGCGAGACGCACAGGACCAGTTGCTGTGGCGACACTTGGGGGAGGCCTATGTCCAGCAGTGGACGTCTTTTGGCTGATATGATGAATGAATGTCAAAGGTTTCCGAGGCACGGAGAAATCTCAATGTGTTAAGATGATCACTCATCTACGGGCCTACCTCGGCAAGCACTGCTTCATCTCGAAGATCGAACCGTGCGGCTGTTATGATTTAGTAACGAGCTTCTATTTAGATTTTTTTTTAAATTACTGGTTTAAATTGATTGTAGTCAGATGAAGATGATTAAAATTAACTTTTGATATTATAACTAGCTTTTGCCCGCGACTTTGTATGCGCCTATCCCATTTTTTCCCGTTCCCGTAGGAATATCGGGAAATCTTCTTAGTGCTCCCCTACACTCCCCAAGGAACCTTCATGCTACACCATCACAAGTCCACAACTTATTATGACCAGTAACGCACTCGCACTGCTTCGGCCAAAATCTTAGCCATTTTATGATTCCGTACCCGAAAGCCAACGGAACCCTATTACTAAGCCTCCGCTGTGCGGCCGTCCTTCTGTCTGTGCCATTAATTTGGTAAATCTAAGGTCTTGTAATAATTTTAAAATATATTCATCAGCGACTAAGTTTTAAAGTTTAAAGCTGTCCTTGAAAACGGCACTACCGCGAAAGGGACAGATATATTTCGGTTTAAGTAATACCCTTAAAGTTCCAAATCGCCTCATGAAAAGGCTATAAATACTGTCACTATCACCTGAGACCACAAAGCAAGATTCAATGTATAATATTTTTAAACTTGATATTCCACTCTCCATCTGTGACCGTTCCAGGGTTGTAATTAAGAAGTTGCAAAGACAGTCTTTGTGTTTAAAAATGAAAATTAATTTTCATAATGTCTTTGTAGAATGATTTTGTTTCATTTAATTATATTACTTTTAGGGAAGGTTTGGTGTGCCCAGTGACTGAAATCAAACCAAATTAAGGTCAAGGTTCGATTCTGTAAAGATCACCTGAAATTTTACTCCAGTGACTCAAATAAAAGGTCTAAGGGGATAGAACCTTTGTGGCATAGCTACCCAGCGCCATTTTGATTTTTTGCTAAAATCGCGGTTCATGATGTAACATGTAGGTATGTACATAAGTACGTGATTAGTTCTCACGTACTTACATAATGTTTCATCATGGGCCGCAATTTTGATAAAAAAATGGCGGCTGGTGGTATTGCCAGTTCCCATAGAAAAATGTTCGAACCCCTTATAAAAATGTTTCGTTTCCCTCCCCAACTTTTCACCCCATATTCAGAAAATAAAGAAAAATAAATTGGGGCGTGAAGAGGAATGCGGAACAGAGAGTAAAGTCCCGCAAACCTCGACTGAAAACAGAGGATCCTCTGACCAGACAATGTTGTGTCTGGTGGGCAACTACCCGATAGTTGATATGCGGACTGTTGTATACGTTCAAATTGCAATGTAAACTTCACTTGCGCGATGCAGGATTTTGTTGAGTTGTAGATGGCGCTGCGGTTCTTTTTGTTGCGATGTATATTTGCTTCGTTGTTTTTCCTTGTGGCGGCATTGATGCCGCTACAGGCGAATAATATTTTATGCCAAGTTTCAAACTTGGGCAAAAATAAATATAAAATACAATTATTTTAGTAACTTAATTGAAATTGGATTATTATCCATATGCATAGGCATCAAAATGTATCTAAATTGTAGATACTTTTAAAATCTCAATATTGACTATGTTAAAATATGTGCATTTCTTAATCGCCTCAATTGGTTTTATTATTACAATTTTGAACGAGTTTGGACCAACCAAAAGAAAACAATTTTGTTTTTACTAAACAAATGCTTTATAACCGTATTAGGAACCTACATAACAACCCTATAGTTTTCACTGATATCATCGCTTACCATAACGTGAGATAGTGGTCAAACGGGAGTCTGTAAATAAAAAAATGTAACATTGAAATTACTTGTTTCAAACGCCAACCTGGTCATTATACAGACAAAAATAAAAACCTCTTTCGTGGAACGAAGCGAGGTCGAAATTAAAAGCAAAGCACTAATGACTACCCAATCTGTTTACCCCCAAATGTAAATGATAGCATGATAGCATCAATTTACATGCGTAAACAGAACAGCCTTCTCGATAAACTAACTATCTTGTTAAGGCACTGCGTAGCGTGACAAGTGGCCCCAGGGAATGAGATGTCTTTACATTTTTTTTTGAAAGAGCATTTTTTCCGAAATAAATAGGTGCATGCATTTAATTTGAAAGTAATTTGGATGCTTTATTAAACAGACAATTCAAACCAAAATATTGAATCAATGTAACTTGGAAGGATTTTTAGAATAATAAAAAAGGAAAAACTGAAAAATTCGAAACTACAGAGGCTCTAGACAAGGGACATTTTGTCAGCGGTAGTGTGGCGAAGGTGATTGTCAATACGTCAAAAATGTACGGGACTGACAACCGCTGTCAAAATTTCACGTGGCCAATCCCATATATTTTGGCATTTCGACCATAGCTTTCGCCGATGGAACGTCACTTTCTCCACCGCTTCAGGTAATTTACAATCTAATCTACAATATTTCTAAATATTACGTATTCACAACTATATCGGTGCAAGACAAAACGGGTCCCCAGTACCTAGCGCCTTAAACATGACATTCTCAAAGAGCTACGAGCTTTAGTGCTACGGGCTACGGCGTAGCGCTACGGGCTACGAAATGTTCTACGTAGACAGAGTTGATTTGTAAGCTGACTTGAAAAAGGTCTTGCTATTCAATTGTTTGTTTTTTAATGTTTTTATGGAATGTCTACGACGTTAAGCGAAGCAATCTTGCTTATTGTTTTTAATAAAGTTTTATTTGAGGTTTTGTAGGTTACGCTCCTGTGACTACGAAGATCGTGGTTTAGCGAGAAGCTAGAATTTTGTATTATCTAGGTCTTCTATTTTATGGCAATTTGTCAGCCAATTTTGTCACATGGCACAGTTTAAAAAACCTTTTTGTTTTTATTTTATCCCTAAAGACCCCATGCTCAAAATTTGTTTATTTACAGTACGCGTCCGTGTTTGAGTCTAAGATATTCATATGTACCTACCAAATTTTCACTGGATCAGTCCGGTAAATTCGGAGAAAATTAGCTGTCACAGATGGTCAAACAGTATGATTCCGATAATGGTTCAGTTTTTTCATACGGACGTGAGGAACTTTGAAAAAATATACATGACATATTATCATCAGTCTAAGGCAGTCCACTGCTGGCCTTTCCTCGTGCACGCCATTCAACTCGATTTCCGGCAACTCTCATCCAGCTGCTACCAGCCACCCTGCGAAGATCGGCGCTTCACCTAGTCTGAGGGCGTCCTACATTACGTTTGCCGAGACGCAGTCTCCACTCAAGAACTCGTTTACTCCAACGGTCATCGGTTCTACGGCAAATATGGTCGGCCCACTGCCACTTCAGCTTGCTTATTCTGTGAGCTATGTCGACAATTTTGGTTCTCTGTCGGATGACTTCACCTTCAAAGGGTCTCCAAGCACAGGCTGTACATGAAACATGCGATATTCAAATACCATCTAGCTTCCTATCACAGATTTTCCTAGATCTATAACCTTTCAGTTTTCAATATACAGTATTAAAATGTAAATCAAGCTTCGTAATACACTCAAGTTAAGTTAGTAAACCTGGGGAACTAAGTAAACCAGTCACTTAAGTTTTATAACATTGCTTGGCTTAAGTAGCGCGGAAGTGCGCTTCGGGCGGTTAGGGCGAGTCTATACGTATGTCATAATAATATTAGTACTCAATTCGTGTATACCGTGGCCATATCGTAGAATTGGCCAATTCTTAATGCGGTTGAGGTTAAGTTTGAGAGGATTTAGGGCACCCCGACACGGATAGGTTAAGATGGAATGGGATCCCCTTCATGCTCGTTCCCTAAAATCCCGCAGACAACCATAACCATAATTCTATACCGTTCCAAACCATAAATTATATTAATAGATTATAAAGTACTTTCTTGCGTAATGAAGAGAAGAAAAAAATAGTTTACTTTATATTATATTTTATTATTTATATTTTTTATTACTAATTGTAATCTTTTCGAAAGTCAGCGTCTCTTAAAAACGTTTTGTTAAGAAGATTATATTATTAACTACATAAATCTGCAGGTTTTCATCTCAAACAATTTACCATTACGATTATTGTAAAATTATCTACATTAGAGATTCGCAGAAATCGATTGAGTTAATCAGCTTATATTTGCATAAACAATAACTTAAAAATCGATCGTTGATTTTCTTTATTTTTTTGCTTAGGTTTTTCTTTTTTACTTATTTTTAAAGTATTTTTTTGTAACAATATACCATTATTTATATTTCTTTTAATCTTTGTTCTTAAAAATCAAATAAGCCATAGGTATATTATAAAAAACTACAATAAACCTGCTGAGCCTTTTCCCAACTATATTGAGGTCGGTTACCAGTATATCCAGATGCAACTGAACACCAGTATTTAGTCATCATCATCATCATACCAGCCGAAAGACGTCCAGTGCTGGACATAGGCCTCCCCCAAGTGTCACCACAACAACCAGCCCTGCGCGTCACGCATCCATCGGCTACCCGCGACCCTCACCAGGTCATCAGTCCACCTTTTGCGCGTCTCGTCAACGCTGCGTCTTTCGGTACGCGGTCACCACGGCAGAAAGTTTGGCGATCCTTCGGGTTATGTCGGTAACCTTGGTTCTCGATTTCGCAAGGAAACTCTGAGTGACCTTAAGCCTTCTGATGACGCCCATTGTGAGCGACTACGTTCCGGTTACATAAGTCATCACTGACAACACGCACTAGTCATAGACTTTCGTCTTGAGACACTGTGGTATAAAAAACGAGAAGATACCACGCAACTTCCAGAAAGCCGCCACGCCGAGTCGACGATTGACCTCTTTCTCGAAGTTAGCCCTACCTACCGAACAGGACCATTTGTCCCAGGTAGACGTACATCTACCAGGGTATCGTATCGTATTTAGTAGATAAATTATAAACTATATATGGGTTAAATCCATTACAAGTTTTGCACAAACAAACATAACATTAGGATCGTATGTAGTCTATGGACTAACTGTCGGTACTTGTGTTTGCGCTGACATTGGAAACGACTAGATCGATAGCGATAAGGATCGGCTTTTAATACGTTTGTTTCAGGAATTCTTTCTGGGAAGAGTATTATTACAGTTTGTGATATCTTCAGAGCATTCAAGTTTGCGAAGGTAGAGTGAGCACGTAACTAAAGCATTTTTAAATTACCTTCAGTTTTAGATAGATCGGTCCGTGGAGTTTCTGCACGATATTCTCCATAGGGATCTATCTACGCTTTGAAACGTGCAAATAGCTTCATATTTTTGACTGACGGACTTTGACAATTCAAAAGTACATGTAAATGGGACAAGGTGGACAGATGACCTGGTGAGGGTTGTGGGTAGCCGATGGATGCGAGACGCACAGGACCAGTTGTTGTGGCGACACTTGGGGGAGGCCTATGTCCAGCAGTGGACGTCTTTCGGCTGATATGATGACGATGATGATGTAAATGGTTTATTTTGTTTAGACTTTGACTTTGAGATTTAGAACTAGTGTAATTTACTTTTTATTTTGGATATAGCTATAGTAGGCGCCAGATAATCGTGGAATAACGGTCATTGACCCACCTACAATTATTGACATTTTTAATTTGAAAAACGGAATTAATGACACAAAGCTGTCCCGAATCATCATCTCTCGTGATCCTTAACATTGTCTAATAATGAAAAACGATTCATATTTAATTGTTCAGCTACCTATGAACAGTTATTAGGGAAAGGTCAATATACTTTATTCCACATTTATCTGGCGCCTACTATATTCATTAAAGCTTAAAATTCTTTTAATTTATGGAAACTACCATTTCGGTCACACAAGGTAAATCAAAATATGAAAATGATACACGTCACAGAAATCGTCTGTCTTTTCGATAAATAAATACATAGATAAGAAAACACACCCACTATGCTGTAAAAAATAAACAAGATATTCCTTCAGTTAGATTATAATTTATCAAAAGATATTGGGCACATATTTTTTCCTTTTAATACAGAATAAAATTTCGCGTGATTCGTTCACGTAATATGTATACGGCACACTTGTACGGAACTAGCCCCCACTTATGAACTTTGATGCTCAAGAGCTTGGCAAGAGCGAGCATTCATTACATCAGCCGGAAGACGTCCATTGCTGGACATAGGCCTCCCGCAAAGGCGGGTTTGCATAATCACCACGCTTGGCACGAGGGTTGGCGATCGCAGTGTAGCTGTTGCAATGCACAGAACCACAGAGAATGCTGCTGCCCATTCTCTGGTGAGTCCCTTAGTCTTCCAATCAAAGTTCCGTTTTTATTCACCTCTGCATTTCTATCCACCCCGTTTTACCCGGTTTATTTTTATAAAGTGGGCATCCGCTAAGAAAAGATTTTTGGAAATAACATATTTGAGGAGGGGGGGAATGCGAGGGGAATTTATTAACATTTATGTATTAAAAAAAAAATATCATGACGCATGACGTAGTTTGAAACATCCGTAGCGAGCGTAGTCCGAGCCTTGTGTTCCAAGGACGGCGCGGAATGGAACGGCGACATTGTTTTGATACATAAACATTATTAACAGGATGTTTCATAGTTCGAATGTGATTTTTATTTTACCTATTATTTATATGCATTATTTTAAAAAAAATCACGCCTAGACCGCCTTTGTAGGACGACTAAAATGGCACCGTGTATAATATGCACTCGTGCAAATCCAGGGAAGGTCACTATAGGCGCGGGCCTGCGGACGGCGAGCGTTGGTTGGCTGGCTGTCCGATCACCACCAGGCCCGGGTCGATGGTGCGGTGTGTTTCACGCGCGCATCAAAGAGATGTCAGCATATTAGACGGGGCCCGCTAGGGCCAGAGCCTGCCAGGGTTGCGGAATTTGTTTGAAAGAGTCACCGCGGCCCTGGAACGCAAAGGGCTTTGGAACGAACACGGATGGGTTTTAGTCAATAAGAGTCTGACACATCCTTCCGCTACACCCAGCGCGAAAGAAGTCATTTGATGTTTACCCATCCTTAAAAAAAAAGGGAAGGTCACTAGTATACCATAAGTCCTACTTTCCTCACGATGTTTAAAAAGGACAAGAAAAACATTCATCCAAACTTAAATTCCTTTGCACATTATACACCACGCTTTAATAAGTTACTTTCAAAGTGCACTCACAATATTATCCTAAGATACATTATGGCTTAATCAAACTTACATGCACTATCATAAGGATGTGTGCAAAGGTCGGTGTTGAGATCTCTTTGCACGTGTCGGGTCTATGTCAACATAGGCTTGCCGTCTTTGAGTCGTATGTCTTTGATCAGTGCTCATGCATTTAATTATGGTTTTAGTCAGGGGCGTATGTGGTGGGTCGGATATAAACGCGGGTAAGCCATGCATGTTACTATAGGTAGCTTGAGAACTCAGAAGGTGGTGTTCTGCAAAAATATGTGTTGGTAGAAAATAATAAAAAAATAAAAAAATTGTGCGTGTAAATGAACAAATAAATAAATTATTATCGACTAAGATGAAATACAATTGTTCGACTTAGACCTCCCCCAAGTGGCGCCACATTGACGAGTACTATGCTTCTCGTAACCAACGGACTCCTGCGGCCTTCTGCAGTCTGAGTACCGGTATTTTTCATAAAGCGACTGCCTATCTGATCTCTACAACTCAGTAACTGGGTAACACGATACCCCAAAGCAAGCCCAGTGTCCGACTTTCTTTCTTCTCCAACCGTAACGAACATTGTCAAAATTTTACAAATGACAGCTTGGGGAAATGGCTTACCGTGCTTTCCGAGGCACGGACGAATCTCATTATGTTAAGATGGTCACCCATCCACAGACTGACCTAAGCAAGCATTGCTTAACTTTGAAGATCGACCCGTGGGGCTATCATAAGTTAGCCATAAGATCCCCGAATAAAATAAAAAAAAACTAGGCGATTCAGATCGTTCTAGCATCAACGTTTTGTTTAACAAACATTAAACTTTTCCAATCGAGGTTGTTGATTCTGCGTCTAATAACATAGCGTCGAGTTCAACTCAGGTTTATTACTCCTATTTAATAATTTAACAAGAAAAGAGCTTCATGTTACTCAAGTCATTTGTCAAAACTAAAGTATCTCGTTAATATTTAAAAAGCTTTGTATTGTTTCAAGATTTTTTCTTGTTAATTGTATGGTAATTAAATTATAATAGCCGACTTTAAAACCTATCGATGTATGAATAATGAAATTTATATGTTTGTCACTTGAAAATACATTAAAGTGTTTTAGAAAATGTAATTGTCGAATATTAAAAATGTATATAAATATGTAGACGCACTCTTTACCCGCAACCCGTTTTTATCTTCAGGGTGGGAAACCCGTATGCCTTTTTAATAATAATACGGACAATTACGGGCCATAGCTTCAAAACAAGGAGCTCTTTAACATAAGTGCCACAGACAGCTCAGTCTTCCGAGGCTGCTTTGGCGCCGAAGAATCAGCCGCCCACGTCATCCTGGAATGCGAGGCGTGGCTTCTTAATATGCTCTAAACCTCGGAACCGTGAGGTCGCTTTGCAAAGCCTGTGAAGCCCCAAGAAGCTTCTGAGCTTCTGAGTAGAGCTGGTTACGTTAGCCAGGACGCGCACAACGGACCAAATAGGCCTCTAAGTACGAAAAACGGAGATACTTCTCTGTGCTACCCTTTTTTTCATCGATGGGATATCATCAAATGGATCCTTCCGCTCTAGGCGGAGCAGAAGGGAGTGTCAGACTCTTACTGACTAAAAAAAACTTATCCATGTTCCTTCGAATACCCTTTTCAGGGCCGCGGTGACTCTTTCGAACAAATTCCGCAACCCTGGCAGTCTGTTCTACCCATAAGCTTTCAAAATAAGAGTGAACAGGCATCATCTGGGCACGTTCGTTCCATCGCTGATCCTCGCTATTCATTAGGTTGCGATGGATGATATCACAGGTTAACCCCATTTGAGAATACGGCATTGTCGAGATGATGATATGCGGTTAAAGCGAAATTGTAACCTCCTTCATAATTGCATGTCAGGTTAAAAATAAAGGGATATTTATTCATAAAGGGCCCTTTAAAATATACCCAGTTGAGATGAAAAAAACACGACTACCATAAATACACCCAAGATTACGAAACACCAGTCTGAAGACTTTAAAAGTGTCAAAATAGGCACTCCACGCGTGGAAAACACCCGGACACTGTCACTGAAATGGCGTGTGACCTTGAAATTGAATACAAACGTTTCTGCCATTACACAATAAAAACGAACATATTAAAATCAAAACTGAATTAATATATGTATATATACTGAAGTGTAGGCGGGGTAAAATAAACGTAATAAAGTTACACTTAAGATGTATAAAAATATACCTACCAAAGAGAATTATTAAATAAATATTGCCCGCGACAATCTAGGCAGTGGCTAACCTTGTAACCATCTTGTAAACCGGCGTAATTTTATTCACAGCAACACGAGTTTTCCTCAAATTTCCCGAGCCCATACCACAAAACAAAAAACATATACAATAATATACAACATACACACATCATTATAATGTTATTTATTTCTATTTTCTGTATTTACATGACTAATAAAATAAATAAATGAATATACCAGGTCCCAGACTTAATAAAGTTACACTTAGGGTGCATTAAAAATACCAACGAGCATGATTACTTACACGTAAATATTGCCCGTGACATTCTAGGCAGTGACCTTGAAAGCATCTTATAAACTGACGAATTCTTTTTACAGCGACGCGAATTTTCCGTGCGGCGGTTACGATAAAAAAACAAACAACCCGATCCCATATCTGTCAAGTACAATCGAGCCGTAGTTACAAAGCGCAACCCTCGGCTGCAGCCCACACCTGCGTATAGGTGGCCCCCGATTGTTTCCGAGCCACATTCGCGCTTAGACCGTCGCACGCGATGGGCGTTCCCCAAGTCGGTACCACCGTTTCACCCGCCGAGCCCGGGGTCGAGCGACCGCTCCGACCCCACCTGTTGATCGTTGACGATTCCAGGGAAGCTAGAGCCGCTGAAGGTTAGTGATTATTTTTAATATTTTTTTTATAAAAAAATATTTTATTTCGCGAGACGAGTATTTTTTTTTGTGAAGAAGATTTTTTTAAATGTGATTTTTGAAGAAAATAGTGTGATCATTTTTAATATTAGTAGGGTGAAAGAAATAATTTTTTTGGTAAAAGAATTTTAATTTACGGTGAAGGAAATATTTTTTTTTACGGTGAAAGAAATGTTTTTGCGGTGTTAAAATGTGTAATTTAACTTCGTATTGAATTTAAAAATTGTAAATGAAGTGATATTTGTTTTTTCCTATTAAGAAAAATAAATCTTTCAGTGACTAGTAAAATTTTCTGAAAAAACTATTTTAGCTAAAATATTCTTAATACAATTACGTTGATACTTGAAACAAATATATATATGATCAATGTGGGTGTGACAGTGAAAACATTGGTTGCTAAAAAAATATGAAAGATCCATAAAAACAATTATAAATCCACGTCATTGACATTGAATCTAAACTGTCATTCAGATAAATAATAAAATAAAATAAAACACGAATCGGGAATAGATAACAAAAATATTGCAACAATTTATCACCGGATCCCACTATCAAACTATAGTTGTGTAGGTTTATCCGTACGGCACTATTTAGAACATTACTGGCAGTAGTTTGATAAAAACCGACGGGTTCGTCTGGCAGTGAAATATTTATAACCCACCCAAGTATTGGCAGTAAATGTGTTACGAGCCGTAAAGAATATTTTGTGGGAGTTTTTCTCTTGGACATTTTAAGGATAATACAGGTTAGTTTCTTTTGCAAGTAAAGTAATATTGAGTTTTTTTTTGTTTACAAATGGTGTAGCGTTTTAGCTTTTTTATTTGATTTGTCTACTAAAATAATTCCAAGTGTTTTAGGCAAAATATTGTGAATTATATTAAAAGTGCCTGAGAAGTTTTAATGTCTCGAATATTCGTATTTTTAAGAAAATATTTTTTATGAAGTGTCGTTTTATTAGAAAAATCATTATTAAAAATTCATCTTCGTTGATTCAATATTACTCAAAAAACGAGGTACGATATTAAAACACAAATTAATCGAACTTTATGAACCCAAAAACATAACAGTGTGAAACAAAACAAAATTAATATTCACCTTAAACTAAAATAACAAAAGCAAAAGTATTTAGAACGGTGCCTGTAATATCCGTTTTCCGGGCCTATGAGCATTTCTGCCCAATGAACATGGGCATAATAAAACTCTATTGTCTTTGGATCGCCGTTCAGTTTCCATTTTATAATGTGTCATTATTCATTTTGAGTAGAAGAGTTTGCTCTGGAAGGGTAGGGAGATGAGTTTTCTTTGTATTTTATTGATAAGGGATTCTTATATGTCAAGGTTGCGATCGTTTTCAGTAGGTAGATAGTAACTAAGTAGACATTTGTTTAGCAAAAAGATTAATCTAGGGTACATCAATGTTACTACAAATGACTAGCTGCTACTGATGAGTAAAATCCCTGTCCTGCAAACTAGGAAAGTTCGCTTTAATTCACGATCAAAATGAAATGTCGGACTTTCTACTAGTAAATTTTAAATTATATTTTTCAAATTATAGTTGAGCTCACATTCTGGTGTTTAACATAATATTACTTCTTCAAAGGTGTGTAGTTGATAGCGTCTTTAGAAAACAATTTTTGAAATAATTATAAAAATATTAGTCATATTTTTATGCTAACGTCGAGCTTGACAGTCATTGAGCTTATTAAACATATTTAATTTACAAATCATCTGATCAACAAAATGTGAGGTTTCATCGGAAATCTTACTCCAGAAAAATATGTTACAACTGTAAACGGGTGTTAGTTTACAATTAACCTAAATTTTCCTTATGACCTTGAAGCTTGTGATAGTGATACTGAGCTGATAACCTACGACGCCGCTGTAAATATTACCATTTACTGGGCCCATAGTATACCCATACATGCATAGTATAATGTGGAGACATCGATACGACAATAAATGAAAACACTGGCAATACTGGTTCATAGGAATATTTTGAAACTATTATAAACTTCCCAATTACATAAAACGTCAAAAAATAAACTCAACTCTGTCGAAATATTTCAAGCAATCTGTTGCAGTTAGTGACATCAAATCTGTGATTAAATACAACATATTCGTATTGCCAGTATTTTGATTTATTGTCGTATCGTCGTCTCCACTTTGTATAAATACTTTAAAAATATCAAAATAAAATAATAAATAATATCTTCGGACAACTCACACACGGTCATCCGATCCCAAACTAGGCAGAGCCTGTACTATGGCAACCAGACAACTGATAACCATACTTAGATATTTCTAAATACATACATATTATAGACAAATTACACCCAGACCAATGAAATGTACCATAGACACGAAAAGTAGAGTGTGACATACATGCTGGACTTGAAATGTGTCACAATTGATGTCAAAGGAATTTGCCAGAACAGAGTATGTGACATATGTCTTGTTCTATCGTGTGTACAATGCCTGTTGCGTCTGATACAAGGTCAACATATCTCAGGGGTGGCAAAAAGGTTAGCATCTAGAAAATATACAACATTTCAACCTTAATTAAAAAATGTTTAAGTAGAATCTTTTCACTATAAATTCAGAAAATAACACTCCACGCGTTCATTAAAAATATTAAAAGTTTGTGTTTTTTTTTCTTAGTTTATTTAAAGTTAGAAAAAATATTTAAGTAGCAAAGTTTTGAAGAAAGTTTTTTGAGATAACAGTAGAGTTGGGATTGAAGAATATAATATTATTTTGTGGCCGTAAAAAGATTAAGCAGTAATCCATCGTTGATGGCGATGACTCGTGAAGAAAAGTTACTACAACAAAAATAAAAATTTGATGGATTAGGTATGGTCTGCAAAACAAACTATTTAAACATGTTTTTGTTTTGTGAAACGTTTTTGAACGATTGGTTTAAAGTTTATTTTTACTACCTTTTTTACGCGATTTCGTACGCGCGTAGCTTTCTACGATCAGTAGTTTCGGTAGTGCGTTTTCTGTCAATCATTCAGTCACTCAGTAATGCAAGAGTTTTATATACATATATATTTATTCAGCACGGGTATTTCGGAAACAAATATTAACAAAAAATACGCGTTTATCAGAGAGGCAATTCTCGCATTTTTTAGCAGCGTTCGTATTCTGATCACAGTAGCAAATTGACAAAAGCACTTGCACTTTCTGATGATTGTTACTGAGATGATAAAGCGACTTGAGGTTGAACGTTTTTTACGTACGGGAATTGGCCTTCAAGTTTATAATGTAACTTCATCCAAAATTTTAATCACTTTTTATGAACATTGTAATTTATAATAAGAAATCATTTATTTGCATAAAACATGGTATAAAATGGTGTTAAAATAAATAAAAAAGGCACAAGCGTGTTTTGCTAAGATCTAGCATGCAAACATTTACGGCAAACCTACCTAGTAATGAAATTTATTTATTTATTAAACAGTTTATGTACACACATTTAACAAATAGATAAGAAGAAGGGAACAGAAAAATAGGTACAAAGGTGATGCTTATTTCTAAAGAAATCTCTTCCAGCATACCTGCGAAAGGAGAGTCGAATAAAAGAGATGTAGACATCGTGTGTAAAAATTATGCTTACATAGAAAAAAACTTTAAATATAACATACTATACATAAATATGTCCCAAAGACTCTTTTTATTATATAAGCCGTGTTCGTTTAACCAGTTCTATAATTTAGTCTTTTACATTCAGTTAAAGCCAAAGTTGGTTTATGAGTAAAATAAAACAGGAAGGAAATTCTTCTACTCTTACTTTGGAGTTATTTCGAGATAATCTCATGCCGTCGTAAAAAGATTAGCAAGTCCGCAAGGTTGCAAGCGAGGTTGACTGTACGTACGTACAGGGTGCGGCCGCATTTTGTTTAAGTTAAAACTTCTTTAGGCGCCTTGTGCACTTTTTGTGTGAACAAAAATCATGGAACTCGCGTCATCGTTACCGAACGCTTTCTATGAGCTATATGTATACTGTGTATATATGTGTACTTTATGGGTGAACAAAAATCATGGAACTCGCGCCATCGTCACCGAACGCTTTAGCTTTCGCTTAGTTTTCACTTCTATCGGCAGTCCCCAAAGACTGCCCTGCATGTTTTTTTTTACTATATTCAGCCAGTGGATTCGCCCGTTTGAAATTAAAAATTATCTCAAGGGAATACTCTTGCGGTAAACAGTATCCTTTGTCCTAATTAAGTTCGTGATCCACTGGTGTGCTAAGTTTTATCGAAATGGGTTTGAGTATGGTAATAGTAATATAATTTGTATGTAATGATTTGTTTTAGCAATTAAATCACTTAGTGGAAGATATTATTAATTACTAGTGCATTGATGTGTAAGTGATCCTTTGACGTTAACATATGTGAATATTGGCGTGTTAGTATGGCCAGTGGTTATAGCGACACTTTGAAACTGACGTCCCAAGTTAGATTACGTTTTGATTTCTTGCCTGTAAATATCTGGATTGACAAAGAACTCAAAAACTTCAACTCCAACTCGCAGTATTTATATCAAATTAATTTTGGACACTTGGCACTTGGAATAAAATCTAATTAGTCCGTCAGATAGATTTTCAAAATATATTGGACACGTATTTTTTTACATTTCACATAAATAAAATTGAAGCAGATGCGTTGAAAACACGCGTGACGTCACGTCGCTGGTTAAAATTGTATTATCGTAGTGTCAAGGTCGGTCAGTCAAAAACATGAAGCACGTTCCGAAGCGTAGTTTTCCTAGGAGTTATTTATTTAATTTAAATGTAATAGACGGACGGACACAGGCTTAGTAATAGGAGTCCAGAACAAAGCTAATTGATTTAGACTTCATTTTTTCACTTTGAAACTTACTGTCCAGATTTTTAGTCCAGTTTCCTCTGAAATTTCTGATTTCATTCCGTGAAAGGATTTTGCGTTTTTTTTTCTTTATATAGCCGCGAGTCATGCTGGCCAGTAGTGAATGCTTTTTCTTTTTGTTCTGATATTATCTGAAAGGTGAACTTTGGCACGTGTGGGTTTTTATTTTTTTATTTTTGAGGTTGTCACTATACAGTTCTGATGTACCGAAGGCTTTTGAGGATTTTTCTAGCGGAGTCTATGTTTAGTTTTCAGTAAGAACAGACTTTTTAACTACTGCTTAGAGTGAATAGGTTACTTCTAAGCAAGTGTGTTACATCGTCGACCACATTATCGCTTACTATCAGGAGAGATAATAGTCAATAGCTGGCTGTATCATATGCTAGTTCGAACTAAGGAATTTCAAAAAAGTATGGCTTTTTAAAATCTTTTTAACGTTTTTGTGTTTATTTTGGACACCTTTGACGAATTAGGAATGGTTACGTTAATGATTAATGAGATTTTATGAGATGGTGTCAGGACCGTTTTCGCTAATATTTTTTTTATAACTTTAATCTTTTGTTGAGCAGTGGTCGCTAACGTTTTTATGTTTGAATTTTCCCCAGTTCATGATCTGGAAGTATATTGTTTTTTTTAATGTTTTTCATTTATAATTTTATGCTCTTAAATGTGGATGTTTTTTTTTTCTGGTGCCGAATGGTTTTTTTTATTTTAATTTTTTGACGCGTTTGTTCCTTATTTCGCGGATTTATTTGTCTAGTTGTTTATCAGTATTGAGTAGTTATTTGCCGGTCGATTATGTAAACACGTCGAAGGCTTGGGTGAAGTGATCACGAAGTGAGCTGTCATTCCATCTTGTTAACATGGATTCATTTTTCAATAATTAAGCGTTACGGAAAACTTTAACGAAATTTGAAATAAATATAGTGATGTTACTGCCTGTTAATATGGAGATAGATGCATTCTGGGTATTGTTTCTTTTGTAAAATAGTATTTGCTTTAGTATACTTTTGACAATCACCACGACTGTCCAACATTTTGATGATCACCGTCCATATTTTCTTTGACGAAGGAGAGGGAGGCAAAATAACAGATGAGGGTTGTGTGAGGAAGGATCAATAGCCTGAGTGCGCGTTAACGTAAACGTCAAATTGTAATGAAACTGCCGGTCGATTCCGTAAACATGTCGAAGTGAAGCCTTGGGTGAAGTGATCACGAGGTGAGCTGTCAATCCATATTATCAAGATGCACAAAATATATCTTATGCGTTTCCAAATAAGGTGAATTTGGTATTGCACAATTGACGCGAATATTTGGCCAAATACGCCAAGTGAAGTCCCAGCAACACGTTAAAGCGGTCGAGTACGTTTAAAAAGTCACATTAAGTACTCCGAAACAAATGAGTAACGTGATGAAGTGATAGCGTGACGGTTAACAGGATATTATGGACGAAGGAAACGTATCACTTCGAATCTAGGTAGCATATGATAAAGGCAGGAAGATAAAAAACAACGGGTTGCACTCTGGGAGTGCCGGCAGAAGTGAAATCTAAACGTTGTGCATTTTTGATATTTTGGAATGGTTAGGGAATAATTTCGCACGAATTGCATATGCATACATTGAGGCATACATTTTCGCCGCGCAGTAGAAAGGGAGGGGATATTACTTCCTCTCCTACGCTGCGCCGGCGGTCTACTCTCCCTCCGTCTTACGCATTTTCGATCAGATCACGTGTCCTGACGCGAGTTTAACTTTTTTTACCCATCCCAAAAAGTGCACAACGCCGCTAAAGAAGTTTTCACTTCAACAATAGTCCAAACGGACTAAAACCTTTTCCAATTTGAAGCCGACTTCGAGAAGCTCGTCTTTTAGCCACTATGCTAATAAAACCAATCAATGGTTGGCGAGATAATTGGCTAGACTGTATCGCGTTAAATTCTAAGTATTTGAATAGAATTACCGAATCACAGACTTTGAGTACTGGTTTCTCTAAATTATGCGAAATCAGCTGTTGATTAATACGTTAATTAATCTTACTTTAATCTTACGTATAATTTTGACTTGATATTGAAAGAAAGATAGATTTTGTATCGGGGACATAAACAGGAAATACAGAAAAAAATATTAAAACTGACAAGTTGAAAAGATCCGTGCGAGGCCAAAAAGGATCCTATTTGAATTGATATTCAAAATAATAACGCAGCGCATATTCTAAGTTATTTAAACTCAACTTTTATTTCAATATCTAATTGCTAACATGCCAATGTTTAAAAGAAGGCTCCGGCAAAAATAACAAACAAATCGTAATAGTATCTCAAAAAAGGTTTAACAAAACATCTGTAAAAGCAAAATACAATTTAAAAAAAAAACAAATCGCACGCAGCTCACATTTTCATAAATGGAAAACGTTTTGAGAAATTCATGAATGCTTTAATTTAAAAAAAAACACTAAAAATAATGTTTTAATGAAAACTTTTTGCTTGGTTTGAGTAGAAGTTCTTAATTCATTAGTAAGAACGTTGAAACTTTAAGTTAAAACCTCTTATATAGATGAAGTTTAGGTGATTCCCTCAACTGAGTCAAGAAGTCTTATTCTTTGTAACGTTTTTCCTTTACCGACAATGAATCGTACTTTAATCTTTTTCTTCTATTTGTCCCTAGGTTTTTTACCCTCTTTTACCTCTGATCTTATGGTAAAAGAAATAGCGTTAAAAGTCGTATTTTATTCAACGTTAGTTTATCGAGATCTTTAACTGTATGTCTCTCGAGTTTGACTTTAATTTCTTAGCAAAGTAATTCAATGACATTGAAAGATGTTAAAAAAAAATCAGTCTTAGAAAAAATAATATATTTTCTTCAACTGTCCTTTACGCTCCAAAGCTTTAAGACGTTTTTATTACATGAAGTAGAAAGATTTTTATCTCAAATTGATGCTAATCATATATTTATATAAAGTAAATGTTTAGGCTACAATGTATTTTTTTGCGAGTTTTGGTATTTACATGGCTGGTTATAATAGAACCTAGTAAAAGCCTTTTTTAACGTTGGTATGCTAGGTTAATTATTTTTAAATATCTATCTCCAAATAAGTCAGCCTGTATTATCTGGGTCAAAATATCTCTTTTCATGTTATATTTTTAATAAAAAGCTCTCAGATTTTGCCTCTCAGTTAAATTTGTACCCTAAATTTAACTGAGAGGCAAAATTTATTTCAACACACTTGAAATTTGGTTCCTAACCCACCGCTTTTGCAATGAAGTATTTTTCGCACTCGTGCTGAAATATCGGCAGCCAGCTTCTATCTATTCCATTAAGCCTCATCATCATCATATCAGCCAATTGCCGTGATCGTAAGCCTCCCCCAAAGAGCGCCAGCCACCTTCTAACACATGACTGCTCCATCGACCGTCTGTCCGTCTACAGATAAGCCTCATTGTATTAATAAAATCCGGCTGGTAGCCAGGCAGCAGTCCATACAAAAAAATAATTTCTCACGGTAGTTACTTACTATCATGTTGTTAAATCCACAAAAACGTGACACGGGCTCCCGAGGCCACAGGACATGCTACAGAAGTGGAGTCGCATGAAAAATCTGGTCACATAATATAGGACAGGCTAGTAAACATATAACTCCCACATACGCGTATATATGTGTAATACCACTTCACATGTACTATTCTAGCAATAAAAAGGCAGCTCTCAGATTTTATTCTCAATCTCAGTAATGGTAGCTTAAGGACGCCAGTGCGTTTGCTGTTAATAGCTAAGCTAAGTGAGACTCTCAGTAAAGCCCTTAGTTATTGAACTGAGATGTTAAGTGATGTACAAGCTATCAATATATAGAAATAAAAAGAAAGAAAAAAAGAAAATTGTTTATTCTACCGGAAAAAAACGCACAGAAACACTAAAAACTAAAAACTTATCAACTACAATAATTATAACAAAAATAAATTAAAAACTAAAAAAACCACATCACTGTCAGCCCATGTCAGGACCGTACTACACTACGTACGTACTACATATACTTACTTGATCAATATGGAATTACGAGTCACCCTGTGTATCATTTCCCCTAAACTGTTTTCACAGGTTAAATGCATCTTCCTTGGTAAATATAGTCCTCCTGACCGATTTCGGCTATGGCGGCCAATCTTAACCAAGACTAGCCATCGGCACGGGACATTTTATAGTGTACAAGTGTGTGCGCAAACACAGGTGCACCTCTCTTCATTACTCTCATATTCCGATGGGACGACAACTCGAACGACCGGAGAGAAATCTGGCGCAGGACCAAAGGCTTAACCTGCTTTCCACTTCCAAACTCCGGGCTGTCACTGAGAAATTCCTATTGGAAAAACCCAATAACACTTTTAGCCCGACCTGGGAATCGAACTCAGGACTACATGCTTGGCAGTCGCGCTTGTGACCGCGAGACTAACGGAGCAGTTTTTGGTATACCAACATGAGGAAATACACCCATTTCAAAAGAAACAGGTTAAAATATAACGGGAAAACTGCTAAATGTTCCAAATCATGCGAGGAAACCACTGGAATAGACAGGAGGGTTTATTTTTAGCCCTCTTTTAGGTACCTCACAGTTTGGAAAACATGCGTTATTTACTCTGGATAAGTTCACAACAAGGCTTTTGCTGAAGTTATTTGCTAACATATAAATTACTAGCTTCTGCCCGCGATTTGTACGCGCATATCTTTTTTCCCGTTCCCGTAGGAATTTCGGGAAATCCTTAGTGCTACCTTACACTTCCCAATGAACCTTTTTTTTTTTTTTTTTTTTTTTTTTAAGGATGGGAAATCATCAAATGACTTCTTCCGCTCTGGGTGGAGCGGAAGGGCGTGTCAGACTCTTACTGACTAAAACCCATCCGTGTTCCTTCTAAAGCCCTTTGCTTTCCAGGGCCGCGGTGACTCTTTCGAACAAATTCCGCAACCCTGGCAGGCTCTGGCCCTAGCGGGCCCCGTCCTCTTTGCTGACATCTCTTTGAGGCGCGCGTGAAACACAACGCGCCATCGACCCGGGCCTGGTGGTGATCGGACAGCGAACCACCCAACGCTCGCCGTCCGTTCCCAATGAACCTACATGTCAAATTTTGGCTCTCGGCTTTTGGCTACCATGGCATACCATTGCCATGACCATATTTTTTACGGCAACCCTATCGGTATATCGCACCTTTAAAGTAAAACCATTACTAAACGAAAATTTTATGAATTGAGGTATCAATGCCATCTATCTAAAACAGTGACTATTTTCTAATATTGGCTCCCCTATAAAATTTCATAATTTCGTTTAGTAACGGTTTTACTTTAAAGGTGCGATATGTTCAGAAACATATTTTATTTGATTAAATATAAATTTCATCCGGTAAGAAAGTGAGTGAACGTCGATCTGACTAGGGATCCTTTACTACTATTCATGTAACAACATAATATTCCAAAAAGGAATTGCGTCCTCCAACCCAGCTTCACTTATATGATTCAAAGTCACGTGTCTTTGAAAAGTCAGACTTATGCAAGGAAAGGTAAACTAGTAACGGCTTGATTACTCCCTGAAACTGAATATTGTGGCCTGTTATTTTACGCCCTGAGGGTTGAGTCTCGGTGGGCTAAAATACACATTTTACTTTAGTTCGGTTATACCATAAAACACGTGGGATATACGGGGCACATTTTTGAGACGGGGCAGTAAGGTTATATTAGTATTTGGAGCTACATGAAAACATTATAAGAAGACTCTCCTAAAATATCTGAGTAATTTCTAACTGCATTCATAAATCACTAGTATTTTCCGCGGCCTTGCTCGCGTATTATAGATTTTTGCAAAAAAGTAGCCTATAACTCTTTCCAGGCTCTTCATCAAAATCGGTTCAGTAATTTAGGCGTGAAAGCGTAATAAACAAACTGTTAAACTTCTGTAATGAGCAATTTACACAAAATGTTCTTATGATGCCAATCGATCATGTTTCTTAAGATTTTTAAGAAGACCACCAATTCGCACTAAACGTTTCCAAACGTCTTTTATAATGCGCACAGCAAAGGAGTGGAACTCTCTGCCTGCGTCTGTTTCCGAATGCATACAACCCTAGTCTCTTCTCTATCTAATTAAAGTGAACAGGCTTCTTCTGGGTAAGCTCGCTCCATCGTCGACTTTGTCTCTATCATCTATGACCTAGACTAGAGTCAAGAGCAAACCCATATTAAAAAAAAAAGATTTAAAAAGTCTTTTGGTCTATCAGAGTACAGTTTTGAAAAGCCACAATTATACTCTCTACTATACCTCATTTAAAATTCTACCGATGATGAATCAAATAATTGCTTTGCTAAGTGCCCATGTGTTTAAAAAAATGAGTTATTATTTTAGGTATTTTCAAACCCTTTTGTTGACCAAACTGTGCCCACTTTTCGGGGAACATTCACCCCAATTAGATTAATATCTGAAACACTTTACTAAAACAAACATCAAACAGAGTGTGTTGGAATTCGGTGTGTTTTGGTAGATGACAAAAACAAGACATGTTTTCGTTTTTTTAATATTAAATAGCTAGTTAGATAGTTTATACCTAATGAAAACTACTTTTGTCAAATAGCGTTCCCCACGTGTAAGTCAGAAAACATCACACCGGAAAATACTATCGGGATAAAAAAATTCCATTGCCTTTGTCCATGTAGATACATGGACAAAGACAATGCTAATTTTTATCAAAATGTAGGGTAAGGGTGGGAATGGGAGAGACCTACGCCCTAACCGCCATAACAGAAAAAGACGCCTCGGGCGTCGGGAGTTTCAGGGCGATTCCCGGTTACCGTAGGCGCGGGCCTGAGGACGGCAAGCATTGGGTGGCTCGCTGTCCGATCACAACCAGGCCCGGGTCGATGGCGCTTTGTATTCCACGCGCGCCTCAAAGAGATGTCACCATAGAAGATGGGGCCGATAGGGCCAGAGCTTGACAGGGTTGCGGAATTTGTTCGAAAGAGTAACCGCGGCCCTGGAACGCAAAGGGCTGTAGGAAGAACACAGATGGGTTTTAGCCAGTCTGACACGCCCTTCCACTTTAACCGGAGCGCAAAAAGTCAGTTGATGATATCCCATTGTTAAAAAAAAGTGTGGGAAGGATATAATTGACAACTGCTAATTAAAAGTTGCCACTTCTTAAAATGTATTCTCAAAGAAAAGTCACCTTTAAAATAAAACTTCGTCTAAATTACCTTCACAGGCGTTTTTTTAACTACATTATTTTATAAAAAGAAACGATTTCATAACGATATCGTTGAGACAGTTTTCCTTTTAACAGCAGCACCACTTATTTTGGCTAATTGGTTCAAAGTTTATTTTAATTGAATCATCCTTTGACCTTTATGCGGATAAGCCTTAGTGACTTAGTTGCCGAGTAGTTAAATGGGCTCTCCTTGTTACTATGATGTCAATAATCCTGTTGTTGACGTTCAGTAGTCGGCCCAAAATTCGAGTAATATCGTAGGTGTATTGTTCGTCCAAATGAAAAACGGAATCGTAACAGGATCCCTTGTGTGACTGTCCGTTTGTCACAGACAATTTACTCCGTAACTAGATAACCGATTCCGTTGAAGTTCAATTCTGAAACTGTTTCATTTTTTTACTTTGAGCCACCTTCAAAACTCTGAACATAATATCCGTTCAGTGTTTTTTATTCTCTGTTTTAAATTCTCAAGCGACCGCTTGTAGATTAACAAACGAGTTTTGAATACTAACATGTAAAGGTGGCCGCTGAAAATTAAGTGCCTCTACATCTACATAGATGAATACATTTCATTAACTGTGTATTAATCTGGCTCTACCTCGCAATTTTGTTTTGGTCGAGCGCGATCGATTTTTCTGCCGAGCGTTTTTCGGTCTAACGATCATTCCAGTGAACGATATTCGGGCGAACGATCATTTGGGCAAATGTAATTCGGGCAACCCAGACGCACTAGGTTTTGTCATCCCAGTTACTGCTTAGAAGGATTTACTTACCACTAGATGGTTTTGTCTGCAGCTTCAGCCCCGCGGATAGCAACATTATCTCTCAAAACTGTCTTACGATCACGAGCTGAAAAGTGTTGTGAACGGCGCCAAATAAGTCCAGTTCAGCATAATTACCAGAAATCTCTGGAAACGTGAATAGGATGTTTTCTAAAACAATATTTGTTTATTCGTAGTTTCCATGCAAACACATGGTCTACTACCAACGCAACGGTTACAACATATTAGAGCGGAAAATGCTCCGATGGTCTCGCGGTCGCAAGCGCGACTGCCGAGCGTGGAGTCGGGCAAAAGTGTTATTGGGTTTTTCCAATAGGAATTTCTCAGTGACAGCCCGGAGTTTGAAAGTTGGTGGTGTGACACCCCCGTGCGTCGTAAAGCAGGTTAAGCCTTTGGTCCTGCGCCAGATTTCTCTCCGGTCGTGTCGGGTTGCCGTTCCATCGGAATATGAGAGCGATGGCAGAAGGAGAGCACCTGTGTTTGCGCACACACTTGTGCACTATAATATGTCCCGCGCCGATGGTTAGTCTCGGTTGAGATTGGCCGCCATGGCCGAAATCGGTCAGGAGGACTATATTACAACGGATATACTATGTACCAAAACTATTATATATAGCAAAAATGTTGCCTAAAGCATTATTATATAACCTACCTATGTTTCCATTCAAGGACATAATTATAAACAAATTAATAATGTGAATAATTAAACTGTCATTAACACCTCCAAGTCCCTCCAGGGTATACAATTGTTTAGAAGGGAAGGAGCGGTCAGTAATCGCTTACCCTGTTACTCGTATTTAGTTGAAATTTGTGTTTTATAAGGTAAGCCGGGCCGGAGAATAATGGAAGCAAGGACTTTTCAAGTATCATATTTTTTATAAAAGTTTCACCTGTGGTTCTAATTTTATTACTGTGTCTTTTGGATTACCCATTTTAAATTTTCAGAAAAAACTATTTTTCTTAAAAAAAGATCAAGGTTTTTATAATTGAAAGTAGTCTCTTTTTAATAATTAAATTTGTTTCGTGTAGAAACAAATCTAAACTAATATTATAAAGAGGAAAGATATGTTTGTTTGTTTGTTACGATTTAACTCAAAAACTACTCGACCGATTTTAAAATAATATATATGTTATGGTTATATTTATTTCCAGAAATAATAAGGAATCCCTACTAAAACTTGAATAATGTAACCCAAGGAGTAAAAAAAATGACATATCGATTTTTTCCGGTTACATATACATATATACTACGTTTTTATTGCTCTAGTTGTTTACCTATGAATATCTACATACTAGGATATTATAATTACCTTTTATAACAATCTAATGAGACTATTCACATTAGACTGTTTATGGGTAAAAGGTTACTATTTTTAGGTTTTTTAAACAGTTACAAACTTTATTATATTATGTACCTTCTAACATAGATCTTAAGAAAATGATGTCTAAACACTTATACGGATTCTGTCCGAAATAAATGGATAATAATAAAAATAACAATATAAAGATAAATATGAATAAAATAAACACGCCTAATTCCATGTCCTTGGTAACAAGGAAGCTTCCCGATATCCGGGCGAACTTGGCCCGGTTATCCGGCTCGAAGGACGGGTAGCAGGTGATTTTTGGCGCATTATGCCTGTCATGATGGATGGGATCTTTGCTATTGAATAAATTATTATTGGATGAATAGTTGCCCGGGCAATTCAGGGCAATTCTGGGCAATCGATTATAGTTGGCATGGGTTTGTGGGTTTTTATTTACTTGTGTTGCAATTGTTTTTGTTAGATGCTTCGTGATTAGAATGGATTTGCTTATTAGGCTATATTTATGATTGAATTGTTTTGTTTTTTTTCTGACTTTCGCAAACCAGTACCTTAGCAAGACTGGTATCAGATCTTCTGACTTTCGACTATTCATTAACAAACAAAGACAAAGATGTTTAAATGATAGCTGGGATTAAAACGTGTTTTCCGAGGCACGAAGGAAACTCAGCATGTAATGGATGGTCACCAATCCACTAGCAGACTTCGGTAACCGTAGCTTAACCTTGTAGTTAGTCTCTTACGACTCGTATTATTTAGCCACGAGCTGTTCGACTCCTTTGTAATAAAAAAACGGGAAATTAACAATCTAACGATTTTTGCAGATTTTTTTACGACAACCAATCTGTACAAAGTCCAACCTTCAACAAACTGACGGACAACCTTAATATAAACTTAAAACTCTTTACAAAACAAACTGTATAAAACAACCCCCAGTTAATTAAAACGCTCCTACTTATCCTTCCTCTCTTCTCACTGACCTCTATCGACTATTCCTTTTCTGATCCGAGGGGCTATTGAGACGAGCATCCAATAACTGCATAATGAACTACATCTGCTGGCCTCTTCAACGATAATTACGTGTTTTTATTAATAAGGGAAAAAAAATCATCATCATCTGCCTAGCCTTTATTGGTCGGTTTCAGCTGAATACCAGTATTTTACTTGGAGTGGCTGCAGACCAGACTTCCACAACCCATTAACTGGGTGACACAATACTCCATGACAAGACTGGAGTCTGATTTTCTGGCTTCTGACAACTTCGTAACGACTCGGGACCAACAGCTTAACGTGCTTTCCTAGGCACGGAGGAGTTTCGGTATGTTGAGATGGTCACCCATCCATAGACCGACCTTGGCAAGCGTTGCTTAACCTTGAAGATCGACCCGTGCGGCTGTTATTATTTAGCCACGGAGCTCCTGGTAAGGGAAAACGAAGTAATAGAACGAAAAAGAAATTTTGCATAAAGCCTTCCTGAGGCGCTGAAAACAGTGCTTTTATTGGAGTATGCGATTGTCGAAATGCCAAAATACAAAGGATTGATCACGTGACAGCGTTTGTCAATCCCATCTTTTTTTGACGTTTTGATAGTCGCCTTCGCCTTCACTTGTCTAGAGCTTCTTAATGAGTCAAATAGGGAACAAACTAAGTTGGTTTAGAATTTCATACTTTATTACCGGTTTAAAAAATACCATCGGGCACATGACTTGTAAGCTAAGATCATTTCAAAATTATTTCTAGTGAAATTCTACGGCCTATGAGACGAGCTACGGCGTAGCATGCGATGTACTACAGCGTAGCGCGGACTGCTACGATCGCTGTGATTTCACGTTTTAGCAACTTTCTTTGTATCAAAGTGCTTCTTAAGAGAGAGGTCACCATCTCTTTTAAAGCCAAGACATTTTCTTGGTCGGATCGATGATATGAGAACTATACCTGCGTCCGAGGTGATCTATCGTTGAATCATATAGATTTGAGTGGTTGTCCAACATAAGCCAGAACAGAAATAAATAAAGCCAAAGCAACATTTAAGGCCAACCATCTGCCAACGATCTTGAATAGGGAATAAAATCTTCTTCTTATTTTCGAGTAGATGGTTAACTTCTTAGATTTTTTGGGCCCAGTAGGTGGCCACGTCTATTGCAGCGTCGGTGGCATTAATCAAATACCCTAAAGTACAGGTGCATGGGTACTTGGGGCACAAACCAAAGTGTGGCTCATGTTTTGAACAGGAGCACCGCACTCACATTGTGTCTCCGACGGGTCTTTGTAACCCCAATTCGCCAAGTAGGCCGGTGTAGACTCACTGCACCGGGCTACCTGGATGCGCAACTGATTCAGTGCTTTTCATATAGGCCACTTTAAAATTTAAAAAAAACCTTCCATTAAAATGTAGAAAATCAAATTATCTATATTCTGCTCTATGTTTTTTTTCGTATATGGCGACGAAATCAGCTCGATAGTTTTGGCTAATACATAACAAACCATACGCCCAATATAATATTAAATTTTCAAGTACCAAATTATTATTACATATTCGTATTTTTTATCAAAATGTTACGATTAGCCGACACCACGTTTAAGGTGTTCAATTTCAAATAATTCAAAGTCGTACATCTGTCCCTTAACTCGATGATTCGGTTGTTAAGAATCTCAGCTCAATTCTCTCCACAGTTTGGTATGCAAAATTACAATATTAATTGCATATTTTCACCGAAGCGGACATTCCTTTGCGAATACTTAAACGAGGCGAAACTGTATCGATATGAAATATGTATGGCATCCGTTAATAAACACATTCCTGTCACTTGATTGTGAAAATTGGGCGGTGTGGGTAGGTTCTGTTACTATGCTATGAATGTATCGTATGGGTCGATTTCGAAACTAAGGCACCCGAATCATATTAAAATGGCTTCTCAATCGGATTTTTAAAAGAGTGTCCGTGGAGTTTCTTGCACGTTCTTCTCCATAGAGATCTACGCTTTGGAACGTGCAAATAGCTTCATCTTTTCGACCGACAGACCTTGACAATTCAATAGTGCCTGTAAATGGTCTAATTGAAATAATTGTCTTTGATTTCTAAGACGACCCACTGACCGATTCATATAAATATTTCAATGCAAGTATTTCTTTACATTAAGCAGTTTGATGTAGTTAGTAACATCAAATCTGTTATTTTACTAAAATGAATGCCACCAATAAAACCAGTTGTCCCGCGTAACTTCGTTTGCGTCATGTTTTTCATAAATGCTCCGCCTTATTGGTCTTAGCGTGCTGTTTTATAGCTTATAGCCTTCTTCGATAAATGATTTTCCAATTTGAACCAGCACTTCTTGAGATAAGTGCGTTCAACCAAACAAAAAACCGAACTCTTCAGCTTCATAATATTATTTATAGAATAGACAATAATCAGACGGCTTGAAAGTATCTTGTTTGGAACTTGTTTGAGGTTGAGTTTTTGATACAAGTTTTATTTTTTATTCTACTTTCGTTCTTCCGTGCCTTTCTCATGAATGTGGCTATCATATACAATAATTTTCAAAATCCGACTTGTTGATCCTGTGAGTTTCAGTGATTAGGGCGTGTATCTCAACAAACAAATTCTTCAGCTTTATTTTATTAGTATAGATAAAATAGAATAGATAGAATTTTAAAAGTCCACATATACGACTTCACATATCTAACAGTAGCAGCTATCTTGTTTCTTTTTATAATTTCATACAGTATATATGTCACTTCAGTACTTAATTTATTATAAAGCCAGCCATTAAATCCACAGAAAGAGACATACAAACATACTCCCGAAAAACATAACCCTCTTTCTGGGGCAGTCGGGTATAAAGTCACACTATCATGACAAAAGTCTACATTTTTATCTACCCACTTCTAACCTCGATACATTTTACTACCTCTACTAAAGCTCACACACACACTCATTAATGCACACACAATATTAAACGCACACATAGATACACAGACAGTTATCACAATATTAAACACACACATACACATGTAAGAGGCTTCCCCGGAACGTAGGCGTGGCTGGCTCGGCGGTACAGTCGACGACAAAATGTTTAACTTCACCCACGTATGTGAGAGTACTATTAATAGTACTCTTGTTACTATGTTGTAAGGTTTGTTAGACTGGCTTTTCGGTACAATTACTGTCGTCAGCGCGATTGGCATAGTGCGGACTCTTTATTTCAATCCTTAGTTCGGCAATGCTGAACCTGTTTCTGACAAACTATGTCTCATTTGAATGTGTTCCAAATGGCCACTCACCTGCACCCACTTTGATCTGAAAAATGCTTTCAACGCTGCTATAAACGTGACCACTTACTGGACCCAAATGGTATTGCTATGTATCACCGATAACTTTTCAACAACAACCAACCACAACATCTCATTTCTTGACAACCATGAAATCGCGAAAAAACATGTACGCTTGCAACTCGACAATATGTACTAAACAGCTTATTTTGACCCAGGAGCTCACGCTCAGCAGTAGATTGCGGAACCACTAGACAAATAGCCTTAACGTTATAAATAAATTCCATCCAAATTCAGTAGTTTCCAATATATCCGTGTCTTATTAAGAAAAAATAGTTTACAATTTTACGCGATATTTTTCAATCTCACGGCGTTAGCAATTTTCCGGTGACAGTTAAGAAGCGCATCCAAGGGGTTCGATTTGAAAAGTAGAAGGGCCCCTAGGGCCAGAGCCTGCCAGGGATGCGGATTTGTTCGAATTTGTTCGAAGGAGTCACCGCGGCCCTGGAACGCAAAGGGCTTTAGAAGAAACACGGATGGGTTTTAGTCAGTAAGAGTCTGACACGCCCTTCCGCTCCACCCAGAGCGAAAGAAGTCATTTGATGATTTCCCATCCTTAAAAAAAAGCCTTGTGCATATATTGTAGTTGTAAATAGATCAGAGAAGATCCCTCAGATCCCTCTGCATGCTCTTCACTATCATGAACGATCCTTGTGCTCCGGATTATTTAAAACAATATTTTAAAGTGTTGGGCAGTTCTCACAGTCTCAACCTTCGAGCATCTAAAAACTTACTTCTTCATATCCCTTCTCACCGCACCGGGTTTTTGTCTAATTCCTACGCTATTTCTACAATTAAACTCTGGAATATGCTTCCCCTTGACATCAAGAAGGCGGAGTCAAAATTTTCCTTTAAGCGTAAAATCCGTAAACACTACTTAAAAGCTTGTCATTCTTAGTCGTTCTTCGTCATGATTACTATGAATTCTCTTAATCGGTATGATTATTATATATCATATTTATTAGTTTATTATTTTAGCATATATATGTATTTTATTAATATTATATATATTATCTGTATATTCTTTCCGAAATGTTAAAATTCAATTTTGTATCTTAATCTTATTTATTGTACACCTACCACAGTATAGTCTTAATAACCCAAAGGTTGACTGGTAGAGAATGCCTTGATGCATTAAGTCCGCCCATGTACCACTATTGTACATAAAGTTTAAATAAATAAATAAATAAAAATCGATTCAAGCTTATGACGCCAGTAAAATATGGCCCCACCCACCCCCGCTGTTACATAAATTTGCTACTGCGCAGCAACTTGCGGAGTTATTCGAGCTAGGTTGGGTAACCTGTTACTTTGATCTCAAAGTCTATGATGTATGTAAGTCTTTATGTTCAAGATACTGCAGCTTACGTTTTTCATTTTCGTTTGTGGTTTTTCTCTCCCCTTTGTTGAACGATATCCTCGGTGCGTGACTTTTTCCCTAGAGGGCGTGGGCGTCGTCGTTTAAATCATCATCATCTTGCCGTATTTGAATTTACGTTCTGTTGCGTAGGATTTTCGTTTTGTATCGCATTTTCTGGTTTTGCTTGAAATTATGTTGTTTTTTCCAACCTCACATTTACCTCTATATTAAATTATTAAAAGCGTTACTATGTTACCATCAGTTATTGTGAAAAAGAGTTTGTTTAATAAAAAAAACAAAACACAACCAGCTAGACCCGGAACAACTATCTCTAGGCCATACAAATATTTGTTCCATGCGGGAATTGAGTACAAGACAAGGTATGTTAGGATCGTAGCAGGGTGGCGTAATGTAGTTTATATTCGACTTTATTTATGTGTGATAAATTATAGATAGGTCAGTGTAAACCCAGCTGAATACTCTTGAGAAAGGATCACCTAATAACCGGAAAAAAAAACTCAGCGAGAAGACACATCTATACAATATGTATTGGTCAAACCATATAAGTACCATGTATGTTTAAAGTGCTCACCCAAAATTGGCATTCATTATAATTTTTTTTTTTTTTTTTTTTTTTTTTTTTTTTTTTTTTTTTTTTTTTTTTTTTTTTTTTTTTTTTTTTTTTTTTTTTTTTTTTTTTTTTTTTTTTTTTTTTTTTTTTTTTTTTTTTTTTTTTTTTTTTTTTTTTTTTTTTTTTTTTTTTTTTTTTTTTTTTTTTTTTTTTTTTTTTTTTTTTTTTTTTTTTTTTTTTTTTTTTTTTTTTTTTTTTTTTTTTTTTTTTTTTTTTTTTTTTTTTTTTTTTTTTTTTTTTTTTTTTTTTTTTTTTTTTTTTTTTTTTTTTTTTTTTTTTTTTTTTTTTTTTTTTTTTTTTTTTTTTTTTTTTTTTTTTTTTTTTTTTTTTTTTTTTTTTTTTTTTTTTTTTTTTTTTTTTTTTTTTTTTTTTTTTTTTTTTTTTTTTTTTTTTTTTTTTTTTTTTTTTTTTTTTTTTTTTTTTTTTTTTTTTTTTTTTTTTTTTTTTTTTTTTTTTTTTTTTTTTTTTTTTTTTTTTTTTTTTTTTTAATAAAACGTTGCCCCACACTAGGAATTTCTCCTGTGTCGTGGGTGCGTTTACAAACATACAAATTCACATACACAAACAGCCAGACCCGGAACAACTATCTGTAGGCCATACAAATATTTGTTCCGTGCGGGAATCGAACCCGCGACACGCACCGCAGCAGTCAATCGCTCAACCACTGCGCCAATCGTGTCATCAAATTATCTATGTGGCATATTACTATTGGCAAATTGAACATCTTTTCAAAATCCAGATCTTCAGAGTTACTCCTATCCACATAAGTTTGGCTATAAAAACAGTTTAGACGTTTACCATATTACTTGCGAAGTTTAAACAAACCGCATATTCCTTTAAACTTTAAAAAATACGGATTAAAAACTGCTGCTAACTTAGCTATCCTCTGTTACAACAGTATTTTATGCAAAAAGACTCGGTCCCCAGGGATGAAACCAGAGAGATACAACACATTAACTAATTAAAAAGAAAAAAGATTGCAACTAAAGGTTTCTTTACATCATTTCATTCGTTTGTCGCAGCAAAGGGAGTCGTGTTTAATGCTGAGGTTTGCCTCAGGCTATTGAGTTACATTTTGTTTCGAAAATGTCGTGTTTTAGCTGTAAAAGTTCAAAAGAAACTTGTTTACTTGCAGTTTCAAGGATTGTTAATGGTTTTGCTAGAGCTCAAAGATAAATTGATATTAGAAGGAGAGATGATGTTTCACAACTTGTTTAAGACATTCATACCATTTTAATCGCTTTTTTATGTCGTACTAGTTGCTGCTTGCGGTTTTGCCCGCGTAAATGTCGAAAATTATCCTAAGAGAACCTACTCCTGGGATAAAAAGTAAGATAAGATAATCTACATCTGTGCCAAATTTCATCAAAACCCGTTTCGTAGTTTTTGCGTGAAAGAGTAACAAACATCCATACATACAAACTTTCGCGTTTAGTAAGGATGTGTCATGCTTGGCGGAAATTAAATCTTTTTGTTTTAGATGAAGGTTTAGATAAAAAATATTTCAAATTAGAATAGGTACTTATCCTGAATCAATGTTTTTGGTTGACTATGACTTAAGTTCAAAGTCAAAGATAAAAAAATATTTCAATGAGCTCCTTTTAAGAAAGTTTCGTATGTCGAAATATACAATAAAAAATTATAATCATCGTTCATTCGCAAAAGTAAATCCAAGATTCTTTCAAGAGGGTTGAGCCACTTGTTTTTCACCAGATTATCGACCACATGGTTGCTGCCTTTCTTTAGCAAGAGTATCTACAGGTAGTTTTATTATCTAATAAAACTACCTGTACATCTAAAGGTGGGTATTGACTGGTTTAACGGGGCGTAATGTACCATTTGCAGCGAGCATGTTACGATCCGCCGTGTCCTAGAATCCGTGTAACATGCGAGTGTTCGTGCACGTTTCCACGTACTGACTGCATGAATGCTCGCATTGTACCATGTCATATTACGCCCCGAGACACCGGCCAGTACGCATCTTTACAGAACCTAGGTATCCATTAGATCTTTGAGGGACATTATATTATGAAATTAGTACTAAGTGGTATCGGTTTTCTTTTCAACATATACATATGTCTATAACGTGTGGTAGATATCCGTTCCTACAGAACCTTTTGATGGACATATTTGCCTATTTCATCTATCTCAAACCAAAAAAATTAAATGCTTTCCTAATAGAATAATAACAAAGAGTAGTCTAGAATATTAGAGAGTTGTCCAAACTTTTCGTCGGCAGGGTTTACAAGGGTCTGTTATTATTATATTAAGTCCTCTGTCGTCGACTGTACTCGCCAAGAGTTTAACAGCCATTTTGGTTTTCATTATTTTATTGTGTCGCTGAGTGGTTTGTTTATGTTCATAGATTTTTTTTTTGCAAAGATGGTGACTTTGTAGGTTGGATTCTGCAAATGATGTATTAGTTCAGGATGTTTGGCACGAGTGATTAATGCAGAGTTAGGTGCCTTTTTGGCGTCACTCACGTTTTTAGTTTTTTTTTTTTCAAAAATTTATTATTAGTTTTAATAAAATCTTCTTTGGATGTTTTTCCTGTGTGAGGCTAAAACAAATATTTTTGTTTCTTTATTTCTCAACAGCAAGCCTACCTTACTTGGGGCGAGGCCAAACGGTGTTGTGTCTCGCATTTTTTGTATAGCATAATTTATTACTTTAAGCATTCACTTCCTTGTTCCTTCGTTGTATCCAATCTTACATTTGAAAATGACTTTATCTTCCGGGTTTATCGTCAAATCTCCGAAGACGTGAACTTGGCTTAATGTTGTCAAAACTCTCCTTAAGATCCTCGATTTACTTTATGTTACAGCCGCGTAAACTGTTGAAGGACCATATACAGAGCTGTCATGAAACTGTCATAGAATTTCATTAGACTAAAACACTGTATCCCATAAGACATTTTCATGTATGAAGTTGCTTGATTGGTAAATGAAGATTTCGGCCATGGCGGCCAATCTCAACTAATATAAAATGCGATAGCAACTCTCTGACTGATACCTCTTCATGTTTAACGGCTGAACGTAATTAGGATGAAACTTGGTACAAGGTTAGACCATGTCCTAGATATGGAATTTATTTTTTCCCGGGAGTTTGTTCTCCATGGGATAGTTATTTTCTGATTTTCTTTGCGAGACGTGAAACAGTTGAATCGTTTCTCCGGGACTTGTTCAGCATCAAAAACCTGGCGGCGCTTTCTGTTGGTTGCCACTGTAGATTCTGGCTTTTAGGATTTGCAGCGGTTTTGAATAGTGTAGCGGGCTTGTCCCAAAGATGTATGTACATATATGTTACCGGAAAATGGCAGACTCCGTAAGATTATAAAATAATTTGAGAGATAGTAAACTCTCGATAAATTGCCAACATTTGGATACTTTTTTACGCATCAAAATTTGATGGTTATTCCGAGATATTGGCTGACATAAAATGGCGACCAATCAGAACACAAATCTACAATTTATCTTTTTTCCAATTTAACTATCACGCCAAAATAGATAAATTGTAGAACAGAGTGCTGATTGGTCGCCAGTTTGTGTCAGTCCGCAATATCTCGGACCGGTACGGATATATTATAGAATACAAGATTTAGATTCGTATAATAGTAAAACAGATGTTCATTTGACAATTTATCGCGAGTTTACAATCTCTCAAGATATTTTGTAATCTTAAGTAATTTGCAATTTTCCGGTGACGTGTATAGCTTAATGTTTTAGCAGAGTCAATAACAGACAATCTAAGATCAAAAACGCTATGTATCATAAATGAATGAACTATAGCTAAGAGCCGTTCATTCATCATTCACTATGGCGTAGTTAGCGTGATGGATAGCGTTCACTTTCGAAGTGATTTGAAATTCTGAAGTCGTGTGAATTTTCAGGATTGTACGGGTAACGATGAGTGGTAAATCACTTTGAATAGTTTTAAGATGAGCAGGAATGTTACTTGTCATCATTAAAGAACATCTATTATTAATATATTGTGGGAGTAAAGATGGTTATGACAGGCACTTTTTTTTCAATCAACCAATACCGCTCCACTACTGGGCAAAGGCACACGATGAGGACACTCCAGGTAGTTTTTTCCCAAGTCACCTGGAACCAGCTCTTGCAGAAAGCGTCAAGGTTGTTTTGCCACCTCTTCCCAGGTCGTTCTCGGCGGCGCCTTACATCCTCAGGTACCCAATGTTGGAGACAATTGCCCAGCGGTCACTGCTCATACGCCTGGCGTGACCGAGCCAACACTACTTTAGCCTGGCAACCTTTTTCCTACGTCTATGATGTCCTTTTTTGAGCGCAGCGTGATGTTTGAAGCGTTGAAGAGATATTCTTTTCCAGGCCTTTTCATTGTTCTCAATTTGTTGCAAATAGAAAAATTATTAGTTCTATGCGAGCGTGTTGTCGTCTTCGCTCCTGTCTGCAATATTTTAACCTTGTGTCATGTCTGGTCACATAATTGTAAAAGCTTTCTCATTAAATATTTTCCATTGGTCCCGAAAAATTTACATAGCAGATGAATTAAAAGAACTCTTACATTGTTACACCCCAACATAACATTGAGTACGTTAAAAATACACAAACACAGTTTCATCTTACGTCTCGTATAAATATAGAATCCCCGGTCCACAAATAAGTTTTCAAGGTCCGTGGAAAATGAAATACATGCGGTATCGATGTACCAGGAAGCGAGGAAGGTCGGAGGCTGCGCGGGATGTGATCATGACCTACTCCCGGGTCAAGATCAAACGGGAGAGGGATGGGATGTGCGCGCGACGCCATATTGAATGAATTGCAAAGCGAATCGCTTCCGCTGTTAGGATGTTTTATCCTGAAGTTTTTATCACTTAAATATTAAAGCAATTGGCTTAAATATCGCTCTGGCCGACTATGCGACGACGCGTTTTATTTATTTATGTACAGCCGGTCTATTCTGTCAACATCTTGACGTGTAAACTTAATTGGGGTGAGCATGAACTGTACTGCCGGTCGATTCTGTAAACATGTCGAAGTGAAGGCTTGGATGAAGTGCTGCTACCTCAAAGCTGCGCGGGACACGATTGTGACCCGAGTCGCGGGTCAAGATCACACGGAGAGGAGGGAAGGGAAGAAGGGGGGAGGGTAATGCGCGCGCAGCCATATGGTTGCGCATAGTCAGTGAATGAATTCGAAAGTGAATCATTTCCGCTGTTAGGTTGTTATTTCCTGAAGTTTTGAGAAAGAAGATTTTATCTGTTTATATTTATACACTAGTGTCACGCTTCGGCTGTGCAAGGATATAAATTCTTTTATCATTATTTCTATAGGAATGCGAAAACATTATCAGAATCCGTTGCGTGGTTTAGAAGAAGTATGCACAAAAACGGATAAAGGCAGACTTTATTTTATTCTATTTAAATAGAATAAAATAAAGTCTGCCTTTATCCGTTTTTGTGCATACTTCTTCTCTTAAGAGAACTAAACACAATGCAATATTTTCAAGAATCCATAACGATATAAAATGACAACTTATCTAATAGAAATATAGTCCTTATTACGGAGTAGATAAGAGTTTTGACACAATAATACAAATATACAGACAGCAATTGAAAATTAACTAATATTAGCTAGCACATTAAGTAACTAATATTCCCCTGTCCGAACATGTTACATTATAAGCTGTACAGTGCAAAATGGAAATATTCTGGCTTCATTTCCCCACAAGGGGATTACCTGGTATGCTAATGAGAACGTCCAATATTTAATGACTGCCAATATTCCGTAGTAATACCGATACAGGGGTATTTCGTGTATGAATTATTTTCAAGGTAAAATCTTATTTAAATTACCCTTTAATTTTGGATTTCTTTTTATCTTTGTTGAAACGGAATCGATACATTCTCGTGAACATTTCATCAGTCTACCTAATATGGTTCATGAGGTACAGCCCGCTGACAGACAGAGATACGGACGAACAGCGTAAGCTTAGTTATAAGGTTCCGTTTGTTACCCTTTGGGTAAGGAACCCTCAAACACAGTGGTGAAGTAAACGAAGGCGAAGAAATTAATAATAGTCCTCCAAACAGAATTCCGGTGGCATATTGTAGTGCACAAGTGTGTGCGCAAACATAGGTGTACTCTCTCTTCCTTGCGAAGCCTATGTTGTCTAAAAAAACAAGTGAAAACTTGAACATTAACGTTGTGCATTTTTGATATTTTGGAATGGTTAGGGAATAATTTTGCACGAATTGCATATGCATGCATTGAGGCATACATTTTCACCGTGCGGTAGAAAGAGAGGGGGATATTACATCCTCTCCTACGCCGCGGCGGTCGACTCTATCTCCGTCTTACGAATTTTCGATCAGGTCACGTGTCCTGTCGCGAGTTTAACATTTTTTACCCATCCCAAAAAGTGCACAACGCGGCTAAAGAAGTTTTCACTTTAAAATAAAAGAAATTAATACAGCTACGGTGAAGCAGTTTTTTTGTTTTTCTCTGTTTTTTGGAGGATAGAGGTGAATGCTCCAGTTATGTTCGCAAGCTTTATGAAATATGGCAATGCGAAGTTCTTGTAAAGTTACACAGGTGGGCAATATCCGAATGGTTGAAAGTGGAAGTGTGTTATTTATCGAGACTTGTGGCTTGTGAGAGCGTTTACTTAGTAATGTACGTAATGGTTGTGTTTTGCTGAGGGAAACAAAATATCTATGTACCTACATATATGTTTTATAAGTACCTTTTGATATCAATCAATATATATAAATCTCTTTCGTTACTGATGACTGACTGACAGACAACGCACAGATGAACCTTCTGATCGTAGAAAGCTGAAATTTGGCATAAAGGTTCTTTGGGGAGTGTAGGGGAGCACTAAGATAGGATTTCCGAGTACGAAGTCGCGGGGGCTGTTCACTTATTTAAGTGAAAAGAAAACAAAAAAGAATACGACCACAACAGAGCCCTTTTAACTTTCTGCTCTAGGCTAGGTAATGAAATATTTCATAAAAATTGAAATTTATGCTTTTTGCCAAAATTGAGAATCTTTTGAAAATACTCGGCCAATAAGACGATTTAATTTCAACCACCGAATTAATAAAGAAGTTGAAATCTAATAAAACAGGCTCCAATTTTTTTTTAGTGTGGTTTCTTCTGGAATATTTTGTGGGTTTTATTTGAAGCAAATTCTAGCCTTAGAAATATAAATCCATTATAAAAATAAAAATCTTTACTGAAAACAATATTAATTGTGTTCTTAGGGTCAATTTACATTGCGGAATTTGTTCGAAAGAGTCACCGCGGCCCTGGAACGCAAAGGGCTTTAGAAGGAACACGGATGGGTTTTAGTCAGTAAGAGTCTGACACGCCCTTCCGTTCCACCCAGAGCGGACGAAGTCATTTGAGGATTTGCCATCCTTAAAAAAAAGGTCTATTTACAAATACCCTAATTTTCTCTACGTTTTTAACAGATTGCGATTGCGACGCTCCTTCACTTAAAAAAGAGTTTATCAATGTTAGTTTTTCTTTACTATAAAACCAGTATTCATGTCTATGCTTTTCAATATCACAATGATTTTAAAAACGCCTTTGTATTGATGACATTGATTGATAATTTTTAATAATATTGAAAAAATAACTTTTATAATAATTTTGTTTAGAGATTTTCAATCGGTTCATGAATCGAATGATTGCCGTCATCATTTCATATCTTTGTTTAGGCACTGAATGTAATTAAACATTTTGAAAATAATTCTGGTGAATAATGCTTCTGACGTCTTTGATGGTTATTAATTTAATAATTTTCTTTAAAAGTTGCAATACAATCTTAAGTTATTGATTTTGAGCGAATTAGTACTATTAGTTGTATAAGTCCGTGATTAGACCTGTCGTACTGTATGGATCAGAATGTTGGGTTGTGAAAAAGACGGATGAGAAGAGATTGCATGTAGCGGAGATGAGAATGTTGAGATGGATGTGTGGAGTATCGAGAATGGATAAAGTGAGGAATGAGTTCATTAGAGGTAGCTTAAAAGTGGCGCCAGTAACGGAAAAGTTCAAAGGGAACTGCTTATCTTGGTATGGTCATATGAAGAGGAGGGATGAAATGCACGTAACTAAAAGAGTTATGAATATAAATGTGGATAGATGGACAGGGAGAGGGAGGCCAAAGAAAAGATGGATGGATTGTATTAGGAGTGATATGAAAAAAAGGTAGTTAGTGATAGCGTGACGGTTGACAGGACAGAATGGAAGAAAAAAACGTGTTGCGCCGACCTTAAGTAACATAGGATAAGGGCAGGAAGATGATGATGGATTAGTTGTAACTTAAGAAAAAGAAAACGAAAAACTGTAATTTCTAGTCTATTAAATTTTTAGATAAATGTGAAGATGATTATTAGCGTCAAAGCCTAAGAAACATGTTTTCCCGAATATAAATATTTTTTTTTCTTAAGAAGAATACGGCTGCTTATTCCCAGGACTGTTTTGTATGAGTAGAAAACATAACTGTGTCTACTTTTCTCATCCTACTCTTCTGTCGCAGGTCTGCTGGAAGAAATTTCTAGTGAAATAAGCAGTACTTTTGTGCTCTTTTCTGTGTAAGATTTTCTTTTTTTTTAAGTATTTGTGTGTACATAAAGAAATAAATAAATAATTTCCCACTTTATAGTCAATTTCAAAATTTTAGGCTCTGTAGGTAATTTCAGAGATAAGGGGCGAATGGTCAATTTTCATCTGATTTCATTATTTATTTATTTTAAATTCTGAAAAAAAAATATTGAAATGGCACATCTAATTTCAAGTGAAACAGTCCAGTATGCTCGGAGCAAATTGGCTGTGACAGACAGACAAGAGTTATTACAACAGGGGTTCCGTATTTCATAGGGACGTTGTCTTCAGTCCAAGCTATTGTTCAGCAGTTTTTTTTATTTATTTTCAAAACACTTATTCTACTTTACAATGGTTTTGCCATACACGCATACCTCTCAGGGCTTATCTGTGTGCTGGCGAGTCGGCCTAATATTCTCAAATACATAGTATGTTTCATTTAAATGAATGGCTAGAATAAAACCTAAAAACGCATTCTGAGTTAAGAAACGCTTGAATTTTTACTTGCAATTCTCGAACCCGTTTTATATACATTTTGTAAGTCATATGGAAGTTTGTTAAGAAGGTAACGTACTAAATATGCAGCTACCCTCGTCCCATACACATTGTTAAATTAAACACACACACACATTGTAATGATAAACTTAAACATACTTTAACATTGTGATACAACACTAAGATCCTACCTGTAAACCTAACAACAGGTGGGATTATTATAAAACGTATATACTTACCTACCGGCAAGGATATTAACGGCACGTGCACACCGACTTTGATTAATGATGTGTACCTAGCCTATATCTCTGGGCTTCGTTAATTAACACTCCACTTTATATTTAATGCGAGCCTGTTGCAAGCTCGGTGTATTATTAATTAATCAGATGAAATTGATTATTGATTTCGGGTAGCCTGTGATGGGTGGTCCGTACTACTGTTGTGTATAAGAAGGTCTTTAAAGATAGATAGATAAAACATTTATTATGTACAAGAATAGAAAACACAACACACAAAACCATAGTAAAATCACACTAATATTATAAAGGCGAAAGTTTGTGAGTGTGTGTTTGTTTGTTACTTCGTCACGCGCAATAGCTGGATCAATTTTTACGTGGAGCGGCTGCCTGCCAGACCTCCACAACCCATTCACTGGGTAACATGGTAGTTCTTGGCAAGACTGGAGTCAGATTTACTGGCTTCTGACAATCCGTAACGACTGCCAAAGATCGCCGGGACCAATGGCTTAACCTGCTTTCCGAGGCACGGAGAAAACTCGGTATGTTAAGATGGTCACCCATCTACAGACCAGCCTTGGCAAGCATTGCTTAACCTTGAATACCGACACGTGCGGCTATTATTCTTTAGCCAGGAGCTCTGTCTGGGCTTCTTTAACCAGAACAAAACAATAAAAATGTGACCACAGCTGTTTACCGTCTGTTCGTCCCTAAAATATTAGCTCAAGTAAATGGGTGTTTAAATTTAATTTATTGAAAGTAAAAAAAAGTCTTTATTGCTAAAACTTAATTTTAACATTTCCTTAACTCGATTTTGCAATTAAACTTTATCTTTACATATTTATTTTTACTTTATCCAAGCTTTAATTAATTTTATTTAAACTTATATCTTTTCCAGTTTGTCTTTCGACAAAAGCTTCAAATGCTTTCCATCTAATGAAAATTAATCGTCACTTAATCCTCGTAATAATATAAAAAATTTATAATAAACAACATTACATAATATTCTTTAAAATTAAATTAGTCTAAATTACAATTTCTTAACTCAGACCTTTATATTATTAGTTGATTTTTTTATCATTTTAAACATATTCATTGTATGGTCTGCAGTAAAGATAAATTATTATTATTATTATAATACATCAAAATGTTTAACATAGCCCGTCAAAACATTAAACTAATTATATATATATCCTATATATATATATATCCTGGGACAACTCACACACGGTCATCCGATCCCAAACTAGGCAGAGCCTGTGCTATGGTAACCAGACAACTGATAAACATACTTATATATTTCTAAATACATACATATTATACACAAATTACACCCAGACACAGAACAAATGATCATGCTCATCACACAAAGATTTGTCCTGGGTGGGAATCGAACCCACGACCTCCGGTTAAGCAGTCAGGGTCACTAACCACTCGACCAACAGGCCAGTCAATTGGCGCTTAAAGGTACGAAATCCAGTCGATAATTTCTGTCGTAGGAAGTGAGCTGTCAATCCATACAACCAAGATGGAATGAAAGCTCACTTCAAGCTCACTCCCCCTGAGGCTACATGATGAGATGTATGCTGAATTACATTGCAGCATGTAAAAGAACAAGTTTAATTTTAAATAAACAATTCGAACGAATTTATGTTTAGATTGCATTTGATCGTTTAAAAAGTTTTTAGCAAAAGTCAATTGAAACATGTTATGTATTTGTTTCATTTCACTCAATTTGTTTTTCTTTTTTCAAGAATTTATATGTAAACTTTTTTCATCGTCTGAATAGTTTTTTAATGTATTGTATTGTAGTCTGTTGGTTTGTTGACTTCTAGAATTATTTCAGAGTCAGAAAAGTTCATGGTCTGCTGTTTTATTCATTTATATCGACTGTAGTAGGGTAGGTATGAAAAGTTTTTAAGGTCACTTTGCGTCAGGAACGCCTTGGGTCGTTCGACCTTAGCAATTTTGTTGACCGGCAGTCTTTTCAGTACCTACCCTACAGGATACAGGTTTTTCGCACCTGCCATAAAAGCAAAAAAAGGGTATTATGTTTTTATCCTGTAAACTGTGCCCTTCGCCCCGACCCTTGCTCGAGCCAGTCTGCGCCGCTGAGCCTGTAGTCTTAAATTCGCCCCTTAATAATAATTCTAGTAGCGCCACTCACAAAAAAAAAACAGTGCCGCAAATAACTAATGCGGTTCGAAATCGGCTGTGACAGATGGACAGTCAGATACACGAGTGATCTTATAAGAGTTCCAGAACGTAAGGGACCCTAAAAAGTATCTATAAGTCACTTTATTAAAAATAATATTTTTAATAAAGTGACTTATAGATACTTTACGTACGATACGTTCTGCAATTCCATATTGTAAAACATATTATGTTTTACAATATGGAATTGCAGAACGATTAAATAATTCGTTCTATGATAATACGAGGCCAATATTGTCGAATTTCTTTTAATAAATTGACAACTCAGCAACGTTTTTTTCTCCCATTCTTCGGACGGAGTTCTCTAATTTAATTTTTCATTTAGAATTAAAAAGTTTACGCAGCCTCATTTAAAATTGTTTCCATTTCGGTAGGTACTTTTTCTGAAAATTAAAAACTACAAAAAAGAATAAAAACCTTTTAAAATGAGAATTCATAATTATTCTTTCTAACGCTTCTGTTACCGATACAAAAAAATAAAGATATTTTCAGCAAAACATCCTCATAAACTTGCCTTCATCATCATAATGTTTTATTCAAAGAAGATTCTCGATAAAAACGTTATTGATCTCAGTTCTCTTACAAAGCGAGGTTCTGTTCAAACATCCTTCAACGAACCGAATAATGGCATTGAAAAGGAGTAGGTCAAGATCGCCCGCACCCGGCCGGGCAAGCGACCCGTTTTCGGTCATGCGACCCGTTTTCGGTCACACGAACCGTTTACGGTCATGACCAACATCGTGAAACACGCCCACTTTTTATGACGGGCATTTATAATTCCCGGACAAGGAAACCTTTTTTATCATCGCTGTCCAATCGTAACAGCTTAATTTTATGTCGCCATAAAACGTTTTTGGTGTCTTCGTGTCACTTTTTTTTGTGTTGTTATGTTTTTATAAATAATTATACGATGAGGTCGTTACAGACCATTATGCGGTTTGTATTGAACATTAACACATTCGTTACTTACGACATTTTACCTAAATAGAAGAAATAATATCTTCTAAAATACTTACTAATATTATAAATACGAAAATTTGGATGTATGGATGTTTGTTACTCAATCACGTCAGAACGGACGGACGGATCTTGATGATATTTGGCACAGAAGTAGATTATAGTCTGTTTTATCCCGGGAGTATGTTCCCTTGGGATAATTTCCGACACTAACGCGGGCGGAGACGCGGGCAGCAGCTAGTCATTAATAAAGTATGTTTAAAGAACATACTTTATTAACTTGGTTACTCTTTGTCCAGTAGCAACCAAAAAATGCAAAAAATCCAAACGTTTTATAAAATATTATCATTGACACGAAATGAAGGCAACGTCAAAAACATGCTTGCACATTATCGTTCACCGCACCTTGGAAACTTATCACCGAAAATAAGCTGTTTTCAGTAACATTGTGTCACAAAAACTTAAACCATACATCGCACTTTCAAAATGTAGTCATAAACCAACCACATCGTGCAGTCACCTTTCCGTGCAGACAATTTCCCAGTACTTTTCACTACCAGTACCTTATCTGAACAATTTCCCAGAAGTTTAAGGGCAGCTGAAAGAAATATATCTGTTGCCATTGACAGTGCCCGCACTAGGTCACGATCGCTACGCCCAGGTGACCCAGTTATCGGTCATGATCAACGTTGTAGCAAGCCTTATTGGGCACGCCACAATTGCGGCGGTAAGGCCCCTCTTTGAGGAGTGGCTGGAGAGGCGCCACGGCGTCCTCACCTTCCGCCTGACGCAGGTACTTACCGGACACGGCTGTTTCGGGAGGTACCTGTTTCGGATTAAGCGGGAGGAGACGCCCGGGTGTCAGCACTGTGAGGATCGCCCGGAGGACACGGTGGAGCATACGGTGGAGGTCTGCCCTGCTTGGGCTGAGCACCGCCGGGTCCTCGTCGAGGCGATCGGCGGCGGCATCCTCTCGCGTCCGGCCCTGGTTGAATCCATGGTCCGGAGCGAGGAGGCTTGGGAAGCGGTCACCTCCTTCTGCGAAGCAGTAATGCTAGCGAAGGAGGAGGCGGACCGCGCGAGGGAAAGGCAAGGCCTTCGTCCCAACCGCCGCAACAGGAGAAGACGCCCCGGGCGTCGGGAGTCGCAGGGCGATCCCCGGCCACCGTAGGCGCGGGCCTGCGGACGGCGAGCATTGGGTGGCTCGCTGTCCGATCACCACCAGGCCCGGGTCGATGGCGCGTTGTGTTTCACGCGCGCCTCAAAGAGATGTCAGCATAGAAGACGGGGCCCGCTAGGGCCAGAGCCTGCCAGGGTTGCGGAATTTGTTCGAAAGAGTCACCGCGGCCCTGGAAAGCAAAGGGCTTTAGAAGGAACACGGATGGGTTTTAGTCAGTAAGAGTCTGACACGCCCTTCCGCTCCACCCAGAGCGGAAGAAGTCATTTGATGATTTCCCATCCTTAAAAAAAAAAAAAAAAAAAGCATGCCTTATGAATGTGTAGCTATTTATATATGACCAGCTCAAACTGATACCTGTTTCCCAAACCATACCCCGCTCCTACAAAGGTACCAAAATACCAGCCGCATTAAACAGCAACCTTGACAATTGCCCAGAAGTTTATCGATGAGCTGAAACAAATACCTGATGCCAACCCAATTACCGCTCCTTCAAATGTACCAAAATACAATGTAGTACCTAAAACCCAGCTTCCACGACCAGAGCCTAACTCAGCAATTTCCGAGTAGTTTTCACAGGCAGCTGGAACCATGCATTACCTGTTAGTTACCCAGAACACCGCAACTTCAAAACCAGCCACATTGAGCAGTAACCTTGAAAATTTCCCAGCAGTGACACGGGCTGCTGAAACCAAACCCTGTAAGTTACCCAGAACACCGCAACTTCAAAAACAGCTACATTGAGCAGTACCTTGACAATTTCCCAGCAGTGTCACGGGCTGCTGAAACCAAACCCTGTAAGTTACCCAGAACACCGCAACTTCAAAAACAGCCACATTGAGCAGTAACCTTGACGACATACGTAGATGTAGACATTTGATTGCTATGTTGATAGCATATAATATTAATGACGTTATAGCTAATATAACAAATATTAGGATAAGTGACGAGTCTGTGTTGTCTAGTTGTACTAACAACATAGTGACTAATTATTATGATTCCTTGTGTACGAAGGAGGACCCACTTGTAATACCAACATTCTTGGAGGCCTCAACCAATCAGATAGAGTATTCTCTTCCTGATGGAACCCATACAGACATTTTAGACTCCTCAATTGTAGCTGTGGGGATCACTCCGGATAATTCTTTAAACTGAACTGCAAGACAACAGAAGTTACCCCTTCAAATAACCAATTATTATTAGTGAATAATAACAAGGTATCTTCTGGCAATTTAGTTCAT
>NDFZ01005088.1:177357-196289 GCA_002192655.3 Mamestra configurata | reverse complement strand
AAATGAAGGAAAATTTAAAACTTATGTTAAAAGTACACTTTGTAAACAAGCATATTACAAATTAGAAGATTACATTCAGGATAAGAATGCTTGGAAACATGCTGGTCCTGCTCCATAGGACAATCAAGGGTGTAGACAAAATCCAACTGGTTGATCTATGTATTAACTTTATAGATATACTGTTCCTTTTTTTGTGTTTCTATTTTTCTGTTGACTCACACACTGTTTAATTAATGGTTCCAATGTTTGTAAATATGTGAGTACCATTTACCTAAATTTCTTTAGAAAATGAATAAGTTTACCTCTACTGGTGATACTTTGTTCTTATAAGTAGCATACTCTGGGTGCATCGTCCTCACATAATATTAAATTAATTTTTGTATACCAAATTTTGTAAATCATTATTTGAAAAGAGTAACTATGGAGTTTCTTGTCCGTTCTTCTCCATAAGAATCTACCTTTCCGAATGGACAGTAGAGTCACTTTATTAATGTAATTCTATTATTTTTACTGAACTGTAAACGATGACGTTCAAAAGTGCCGTTTAATGGCCTAATTGAAATAAACGTTTTGACTTTTGACTTTTGACTTTTGACTTGACTTTTGACTTTTTTGACTTTTGACAATTTCCCAGCAGTGACACGGGCTGCTGAAACCAAACTCTGTAAGTTACCCAGAACACCGCAACTTCAAAACCAGCCACATTGAGCAGTAACCTTGACAATTTCCCAGCAGTGTCACGGGCTGCTGAAACCAAACCCTGTAAGTTACCCAGAACACCGCAACTTCAAAACCAGCCACATTGAGCAGTAACCTTGACAATTTCCCAGCAGTGTCACGGGCTGCTGAAACCAAACCCTGTAAGTTACCCAGAACACCGCAACTTCAAAACCAGCCACATTGAGCAGTAACCTTGACAATTTCCCAGCAGTGTCACGGGCTGCTGAAACCAAACCCTGTAAGTTACCCAGAACACCGCAACTTCAAAACCAGCCACATTGAGCAGTAACCTTGACAATTTCCCAGCAGTGTCACGGGCTGCTGAAACCAAACCCTGTAAGTTACCCAGAACACCGCAACTTCAAAACCAGCCACATTGAGCAGTAACCTTGACAATTTCCCAGCAGTGTCACGGGCTGCTGAAACCAAACCCTGTAAGTTACCCAGAACACCGCAACTTCAAAACCAGCCACATTGAGCAGTAACCTTGACAATTTCCCAGCAGTGTCACGGGCTGCTGAAACCAAACTCTAACACCGCAACTTCAAAACCAGCCACATTGAGCAGTAACCTTGACAATTTCCCAGCAGTGTCACGGGCTGCTGAAACCAAACCCTAACACCGCAACTTCAAAACCAGCCTCATTGAGCAGTAACCTTGACAATTTCCCAGTAGTTTTCACGGGCAGCTGAAAGCCGATACGTGTTGCCATTGACAGTGCCCGCACTAGGTCACGATCGCTACGCCCAGGTGACCCGGTTATCGGTCATGACCAACTTTGTAGCAAGCCTCATGAATGTGTTACTATTGATGTACTATCAATTTTGGGAGTGTGATATGAATTTGTGTGTCGGTTGCAGGGCAAAAGTTTTGTGAATTTAGGTTATTAGTCATCTGAATAAAGGAATAATTATTATTATTATAAATAGCTTTTTCCTACTATAGTAGGCGCCAGATAATCGTGGAATAACGGTCATTGACCCACCTACAATTATTGACATTTTTAATTTGAAAAACGGAATTAATGACACAAAGCTGTCCCGAATCATCATCTCTCGTGATCCTTAACATTGTCTAATAATGAAAAACGATTCATATTTAATTGTTCAGGTACCTATGAACAGTTATTAGGGAAAGGTCCATATACTTTATTCCACATTTATCTGGCGCCTACTATAGTTACTGAAGGTTATTTCTGTTTTGTAATATTGTTACAGGTATGATATTTTAAACATGCCTGTAATATGAATTGATGGGGTGTTCTATAAGTTCGCCTCTGTTTATCCCTTCGGAAAAACACGTTCGCCTTTTTCTTAGTTAGCCTAGGGATCGTCCATAAATCACGTGATGTTTTTATAACTAAATTTTAACCCCCTTTCCCCCTGATGGGTCTTAAGTACAAACATATCACACATTTTGGACGGGGACCACTTGCAGTTCCGCACACTAAGGCTGGTTACTGCTTAACCGGACTATCCTGTGGTGGCCGCAAATGAATTTAAGGCCCCCAGCCAGGGCTTACAAACTAGCTAAATTTGTCGTAGTCTGTGTTTCCTGATAGCTGGGGTGAGGACTCCAGCTATCAGGAAACATAGACTTCGACAGGGAATGAAACTCTTTACAATGAAAGTATGTACTTACGTCACAATCAAAAAATTATACTAAGCTTATTAACCAGCCATCTGTGAGTAATCCTGGCACGCTTGCCTCAAACATCCATATAAACTTCTTTACGCTCAATGTTTAAGGATTCTTTCCAACTAGAGATGTGCGAGGTAGCAAAGAGGTGCGAGGATGTGTAGCGGGGCTGTGAAATGGTGTGATTGTTTCCACCAATACTGTGCGCGGTGTTATGACGCGTAGCGAAGCTGTGAAATCTATGCGTAGCGTCATCTATTTGACTGAAATACAATTTAAAAAGTGCCTGTTAAAATGGTCCATTTGAAATAGAGGATTTTTTATTTTCCAACGGTGTGTAGCTGACTGGGGCACATCCCTACGAAGCGCAAATACCTTGCACACGTTTCTGAACTTTTTACCCGACCCCAAAAGGAGGGTAATGGTTTTCGAGACTATGGATGCGTTAATTGGAAACTATATTTTTACGTCTATCTTACGTCTATTTCTGTGACACGCTCTGAAGCCTAAACGGCTAAGGTATTGTTACATTTGTCTTAAGTGCCGAAGTGATACAGAATATGTAAATTTTATGGCATTATACTAACCAAAATAAATGCCATTTATTACAAAAGTGTCATGTTTACAAACAAATCCCCTTTTCAATCAGTCTTTTCAAACGACTAAAAAGGAACTTCGGTTTTTATGATAAAACACTAAAACTTAACTTCACTAGTCATATCCCACCAAAGCTGTGTTGAGCCAGTCTAGAAGAATGAATTTTCTCCATTAAAGGATTTATTCGTCGCGCTTTTTTGTAAACACTGATTTAAAATAGTTGTCCATGGAGTTTCTTGCTCATTCTTCTCCCATGATAGGATCTACTCCTTGGAACGTGCAACTGCTGCGCTGGAGATAGGGTCGATGAGTTTGTTTTGCTGCAGAACAACTTGCTACTCTTGTTGCCAGCGCGGCAGAATTAGCTTCATCTATTTGACTGACAGACCTTGACAATTTAAAAGTGCCTGTAACTGGTCTATTTTGATTTTGTATTTTTATTTGCGCACCGCTTAGCTTCCTCACACATCTCTAGTCAAAAAGCACCCTAAGGCCGAATTTCCCACATTCGTCCCAGAGAATATCTTGCCAAAGTCTTTTACGTGATGGAATTACTGAGGAGGGTATAATCGAAACATTGCTTACCAAACCACGTCTTTTCGATTAAGACAACACCCGATGTCTGAGTTTGTTTTGTCTTTGTTAAGAAAGAAAATATAAGTTTATAAGAGTTGAGGTTTTGTGTTGTTGCATAGTGGGTTTGATCCGTTACTAGATGGACGTCCTGTCTGAGCAATAATTTTATAATTATTTTGGATTTATGGATGTTTGTTGATCAATTACGCCTCAACGGCTGAATAGATTTGGATGATATTCTGCACACTAGAGTAGCCTTTGTCTTGAAGACATACAGTTGATTCTACTTGTAGGTTTGCTTGGGTTAAGTACCGATTTTGAGGCGTGCGTAGCCGTTGGCATAAGTTAGTAAAAATATTGGTCATGCAATCTCCATGCAATGCATTTACTCGTACAAAATTAAAATAACGTGACCATAAATATGAATTCTCAAAAAAAAATAATTGAAGTTCTATTTATCACGGTTCACAGTTTCACACTGTGATTACCTATTAATAAAAAAAAAAAATAATTCGTTATCAAGGTACTTTCAGCAATCCATAACATTCATTACCATACAAACACGCATGAATACAAAATGACCTTAGCACACCTCATTAAAAAAATAAAAACAAAAGAAAAAACGAAAATTCTAAATTCAAAACCTGTTGAAAATGGAACGCTACCAACAGGTTATGTTTGAAATTCGTCGCGTGACCGCTACATAAAAGATTATAAACTTCATTTAACAGTCGACGCCTTTACAAGGTCACCGCTGTTGTACAACCTTTGCAGTGACGCAGCTATTAGGTATTATGGAAGCTATTTTTAGAGTTTGAATTTTTATGGGAATGGATAAATGTCATGGTTTTAACCAATGACGTATTTAGACATTCATGCACCAACATCATAGCTTTAAAAAACAGCGCAAGCACTATCGGTACTAATCGGTAGTAAGACAGCTGCGTTCATTTATATAGTCCTCCTGATCGATTTCGGCCATGGCGACCATCTCAAACGGAAAAAAGCCATCGGCGCGGGGCTTATTATAGTGCACAAGTGTGTGCGCAAACACAGGTGCACTCTCTCTTCCATCACTGTCATATTCCGATGGGACAGCAACTCGACACGGCCGGACAGAGATCTGGCGCAAGACCATCGGCTTGACGTGCTTGCCGAGGCACGGGGGTGTCACACCACCACCTTCCAAACTCCGGGTTGGCACAGAGAAACTCTTATTGGAAACACTCATCGACACTTTTTTTTTGCCCGACACGGGAATCGAACCCAGGAGCACTTGTAGTTTAAGTAGTACATGTAATTTTGTGCGCCGTGTATAGGGTTTCGGTACTTACCTTCGTTTTATGTAACCATTTCAGAGTGCGGGAAAAGCATATTTAATCTTAGTTTGGTTTTAGCAAAATTGTTTATGTACTTTGTTTTATTGCCGCCTTTTGGCACAATTGGACAAAGATTTACTATGTGCTGCACTCAGAAATAAAGGTCCTTTGTGCTAACAAAGAACAGCTTTAAAAACGTCAGTCAGACTAAATCCTAGGAAACGTTTTAGGATACCATAAAGTACCGCTCGAGAGCTTGGAAAACCAAGTTCGAAAACAAACATTTTCAAGAATAACTTTGATATTATATGGTGGGTAGTGTGGAGACTACTCACAATACCCGTAAGTTTCGTTTATGGTTTGAATCGATCTTTATTCAAACAACGATTTTGTATAACAAACGAAGCGTTACAGACAAATATACTGTATAGTTGGGAATATCGTTGTTTATTTGTAATGCTTTCACGCCTAAATAGCTGAACTGATTATGATGAATTCTGGCACAGAGATAGATGGGACCCAGGAGGAGCGAAAATAAAACATGAAGTGGGAGAAACGGGAGCTAGTATTTATATAAATTTAAAACCATATTATACAATTCTCTTCGTATTTAAGTGCGCATAAAAAAAAACTTCTGGACGTCTAAATTCATTTTCATCACAATAATTAAACTTGCTACTGTTGGAAGTGACGTCAAAATAAATTAACGTTACTCTCCCTTAAAACAAAAATGGCCGCGTCAATGTATATTTTGACGCATCTACAAGGTCACGCCTACTGTCGCTGGGGTGTCATGGCGACGAAGTGTGCGATCAAGTGGAAAATGGAATTGGTAATATAGCCTTTATGATAGTACTCAGTACTTATAGGATATTGATACTTCATCTTTATGGTAATTTTCTTAGTTTCTTTGGAAACTTGTTGCTTGGGGTATATTAAAGTTTGTTGCTAACTATTCGGGTACTACGTTTGAAAATGTCTTCCGTGGACAGAACAAAATTGATCATGAAATGTTCGCTTGTTAAACTAATGGTTTTACGATTGACTAGCTTTATCCCTGCCTTCCTTTTCCGAGACTTATCCCACAGGAACTGAGCATAGTTTTGGATAAAAGGGGCCTGTGGTACGAAGGTTTAAATAATTGCATGGTGCTAACTGCTTCTGTTTATAAAAATATTTCATTTATAGACATATATCTCATCATCAGCCTAGCCTTTTCCCAACTATATTGGGGCCGGCTTCCAGTCAAACCGGATTCAGCTGAATACCACTATTTTACGTGGAGCGGCTGCCTACCAGACCTCCACAACCTGTTACCCAGTTAAAAGACTGCAGTCAGATTTATAGGCTTCTGACAATCCGTAACCACTGCCATAGATCTACAAATGACAGCCGAAACCAACGGTTTAACATGCTTTCCGAAGCACGGAGGAAAATCGGTATGTTAAGATGGTCACCCATCCACAGACCAACCTTGGCAAGTGTTGCTTAACCTGTGATCGACCCGTGCGGCTGTTATTCTTGAGCCACGAGCTCCTCAACCGAATAGAAGCTATATCTATGTGAAATAATGAAGTCTGTGGCACTTCAAGAGATTACAGTTAAAAAATGATAGCTAATTTTTTTATCTCTTTAAGATATCAGTCACGAAAAATAGAAACGCGTTTGCTTATTAAAAAATCTTTTAAAACGGCGTGACCTCGAAATGATGCAAAAATTTCAGACGAAAATGTTTCCAGGTAACTATTGAATGCAATCAATATTTCCTACAACAATATATTCAATACACCATTATTCCCTAAAGAATAACCCATACAATAATAGAACCTTCTTCAATACGTTCCCATTAGAACCCATGAAAGATCTTCTACACAAAACCTTTGCTTTCGTTCGACATTGATGAATTTATTCGAGTTTTCCAAGCGATCCGAGTTCGAATGGACCAATGGCGAAAGAGTATTCTGTTTTGCATTGACGATGTTTGTAAAGCAATAATGATTTGAGATATTCAGTTGTTTGGTGGTAATTAATTTGAATACGACATTGTAGTCTGTGCGATCATTTGTAGATCTTTTGCAGTCGTTACGGATAGCCAGAAGCCAGAAAATCTGACACCAGTGTTACCAAAGAGTACCGTGTTACCCAGTTAATGGGTTGTGGAGGTCTGGTAGGCAGCCGCTCCACGTAAAATACTGGTATTCAGCTGAATCCGGTTTGACTGGAAGCCGACCCCAATATAGTTAGGAAAAGGCTAGGAAGATGATACATATTTATTTTACACCCCAAATAATCTAAACACACAAAAATCAATCTAATCGAGGGTAACGACCCCAAAACCTTTGAACTGATGGAAATGAGTTCCCAATAATGCATAAATGTAATAAAATGAGCATAAAAAGTTTATGTATATTTTGCTATGAAGATCAGACAATAGGCCTTGCACGTTGATTAGAATTGTGATCGTAAAATTCGGTTCTGGATTAGCTAGGAGAGCCTAGAGACCTTTAGGTTAGGTGGTAAATAATGGTATTTATTGACGATAGGGTTTTTTGTTGAAATCAAGATTCAAGATTCAAAGCATTTATAGCAAATATACCATTTAAAGACACTTTTGAATTGCCATGGTCGGTCAGTCAAAAACATGAAGCTATTTGCACGTTCAAAAGCGTAGATCTCTATAGAGGAGAACGTGTACGAAACTCCACGAACACTATCCAGCCTATATTGTCCCACTGCTGGGCAAAAGCCTCCTCCAATTCCTTCAAGATATTTTTTCTCGAGCTGCCAAGAACTAACCCTTACGACGATGGGAATATGCATAGAAAGAAAGAAAGAAAATTGTGTTTATTGGCATTATAGAAAACAGAAACACCTTAAAATTAAACAAAATAAATAATGAAAACCAACAATGCCAAAGGGCTTCAGCTCAGCATAATGTCAGATGGCAACACAAGGTATACCACCTGACGCTGATTTTCAGCTGCAGCCCACGAGTGCCATACCTACGCTTGAAAACATAGACACACATAAATTATACAAAACTAAAATATTTTGTACAAAAAGTAACTAAAATAAAATGTTGCGACTCTTAATTTAAAAAAAAAAGATAAAGAAATATTTAGTCTCTAATCAGTTTATTAAAAAATACGGTCGTCACGACTTCTACGTCAGTGGCCGCGTTAGTCTTATCTATCTACGTCGGCTACATTCCATCGACTGCGCAACAATCTGTTACCGTTTTCTAGACGTTATGTTTTCACCCATATTATATTTATATTGTGTTTATTTATTTCGTTTTAATTACTTTTTATGCTGTCCCGATCGACGTCATTCTGTCAACGCCGGTTGTCGCTGAAAACCAGCGCTGTGGCTCTGTCTCGCACACGAGTCCCAGCATTATGCTGAGCGATGGCCGTTTTTCGCGAATGCGACGCATATCTTCCCAACTTGCATAACTTTTGTGTTTAGTTTATTTTATTTTTTTGGTATGCGTCATGCTTGTCGCAAATAAACTCTTTTTCTGTCTTTTCGTTTTTCTTTATATCTAATTACTAACTATCAAGCTCAATTACTTCGGCGCTGATGAATATGTCGTGCCCGTATCGTAGAATTTGGCCATTTCATGATGTGGCCGACCATTTCATGAAATGCAATTCAATCTTAACTTCGACGACGGAGCCCCACAGCGGGGCTCTCTCTGCAGGGTTGAAAGGAATCTAACATGATTTTTTATGATGCAGGTTAAGCATAAAATAAAAAAAGGAAAATACTGGAACGTGGCAGCAATATGCCAAAGTATATTTATGTCCCAAAAATATGAAACAGTTATCCTTGAGAAATATCAATTTCCACATGGACGAAGAAACCGACAAAAACCTTCCGCAAAATATATGAAAAGATACAAAACATCCGCTCGAAAGAAATGTTCCTTTCACAAAGATTAGTATCTTTCCATATCTTTTCGTGTGCGTGAAAGCGAGTATTATTTTTCTTATAAAAATGTACTGAGAGCATTAAAATGTTCGTGAAGAGTTCCTTAATTCTGCTTTTAATGTGGATGTACAATTTGAAAGGACTTGCTTTCAAAGTTAATGGAACAAGGCGGTTTGTCATAATTATGGTAATTTGTGAATTTTTGTTTGGTCCCCTTTCGTTATGAGTCTGGTATCCTGTTTTAATAAGTAAATTGTTTTGAAGAGCGAGACTGGTTCTATAATTTTGCAATAAATCATCAAAAAATCTAAACTTAAGAGTACTTCCCCTTAACTTTATAAAGTTATAGCTTACTAGCGGGCGTCACGCGGTTTCACCCGCGTAGTTCCCGTTCCCGTGAGAGTACGGGGATAAATTATAGCCTATGTTACTCGCTGATAATGTAGCTATACATTGCTGAAAGAATTTTTCAAATCGGACCAGTAGTTTTTGAGTTTATTCATTACAAAAATATTTTATTTTCCTCTTTATAATATTAGTGTAGATGAGTTATTATGATGTTAACGCTTTATATAAGGTCCCATTAAAATAGGTGGACAAATTTTAACACAGCCTTCAGTCCGTCTAAACAAAGATATCCAAGCATAAAAAAACACTGATTAATAGTGATTATATTAAAACCTTAAATAATAAATTGCCGACACACTAGTATAAACACATCCGTTAAGGGTAGGAACTTGACGTGGTCACTTGCGCTTGCACATTTGTAGTATCAGAATTTATGAGGTAACAAAGTCATGGATGTGTTTATGCATTGGGTAACCAACATTTTTTGTGTATTTTCGTAAGCTGATTTATTTTCTTGTAAGTATCTAATGCGTGTTATTTTTTACCATTGTCCTTTTTTTGGTGGTCTGAATAATTTCTAAAAGTTTTTCTATCTATTTTAATGGAACCTTATACTGTAAAGGATCACCAAAATCCATTTAGTTGTTTTTGCGTGGAAGAGATTATCCAACTATTCTCACAAACTTTCATATTTACAATAATAGTAGGATGGTATATTAGTAACTACGCAAAGTTAAGGGCAGAAGCTTAATTAATTAAACACGCATAACATTGAAACCTTGAAAACTTTCCATGAAAAAACAGTTATTTTGGATTCGCATAGGACAAACAGCAAAATAAAATAATACAAGCTAAGAACATAAAAAGACGTTACAATTCTCAAAACTCAAACAGTGACACTAATACCCTAACAACACCCTTTGAATTAAAACCGACTTAAAAGCCACCACAAAGCCTGGAATCCTACCAAAGCGTCAATTTGTATACCAATTAAAATATCCATTAGTTTCTCTCTGGTAGGGTTGCCAAGCATCAAAGCCGGGAAGGTGAACAACAGTGCGATTCTGTAAACATTAACCGTGTAAGCTTCGGTGAAGTGAACACAAAGTGAGCAGTCAAACCATACAAACAAGATGGAATGTCAGTTTACTTCATCTCACTTTACCTAAGTTTTCAGTGCGATTCTGTAAACATCAACCGTGTAAGCTTAGGTGAAGTGAGCTGTCAAACCATTCAAACAAGATCTAATGACAGTTCACTTCCTGCTCACTCCACCTAAGTTTACACGGTAAAACGTTGACAGATTAGACCGGCTGGTCACTCTGTTACCCAGACTGATCAGCCAAATTTGACGTTTGGGAATAGTCAGTGTCAGAATTTGAAGAAACAAAAGCAGAAACACCGACATCGGAACTTAAAGTTATTTTGCACTTTGTAGTGTTCTCTTTTCTTTCTTAAACTTGGCATACTTATGTTACTTTTTTATTGGGAAGTCGGTTGTATTTCATATGTGACCCAAGTAGTATTACAAATTACAATTCAATGTTGCAATGCTGACAGCCTCTCGCATTTTTCCCACTGACGTTGCCCAATGAATATTTGTTTTAAATCTGAATAAAAGACAATAATGACCAACATTTCTTAAGTTACCTTCATGAAAAGCCTGTCAACCCCAGTTTGGAAATTACTAATGAATATAAATGGTACAAGCCTAAAGGGTTTTCACGACAATCAAGCGATCCGTTGTTGATCGGCTTTTGATAACTTGATCGGTTTTAGTTAAACCATTTATTAGTTGCTAAGGAGAACTACTGTTGATCCGCTTTTCGTTTGTTTGAATATTTTGAACATTTTAAATTGTTAAGATTTAGTTGTATGAAATTATTATTATTTCTTTTCTTCATTTTTTTAAACTTACTTTTTACATGTTAATTATTTCTTAAAAAATATAAAAAAAAACATTTCAAAATATAAAAATATTATTGCTATTATTATTTTAGATATCGCAGCATAAGCTGAGATACCATTTTGGCCTCGCGCAGATAATTATTTTATTATACTGTTTAGTAATTAATTTTATTTTACTGTTTTTTTTTGTCTTGTGCGAGTCCCAAATAAACATATTTCTTTCTTTTTTTTTTATTTATACAATAATTGGTAGAAAAAATTTAACACGTCTAATTATTTAAAACATAACATTCAATTGTGTAACTTAATACTAGTTATTATTAAAATTAAACATCAAGTAATTAAATTCAGGTTTGCTCTCATAACAATGAAACAGAATGTTTTAAATGCGACGTGCTACGCTTCGTAGCATAACTGCTACGCGCTACGAGAGCGTAGCAGCCGACTACTTACGCCAGTAACATCGTAGGTGTTGCTACGACCAAGGTTACGGAATTTGTTCGGAAGAGTCACCGCGGCCCTGAAACGCAAAGGGCTTTAGGAGGAACATCGGTGGGTTTTAGTCACTGTAGAGTCTGACACTCCCTGCCGCTCCGCCCAGAGCGGAAGGAGATATTTGATGATTTCCCATCCTTAAAAAAAAGGTGTTGCTACGTCGAAACATATTTTCCGCCCGCGGCGTTCGCGTGGATTTAGTACTTCCCTCCTTTCATAATTCATAATTCTTTATTGTACACCAAAACAACTTATATTATAAAACAGTTATAATAGCTTGTTGTTGTTTGCTTGTATTTGGTTTTGTTTTCTTTTTTGTCATTTTTCTGTTTCAAGTGAAACCTTTGCAACTTGTAATTGGCCATATTTTGTTTAAACTTTTATTTACTGTATTTGTTTAGCTGTAAGTTTGCCTAAAATAAATAAAGTAAAATCAAAAATAAAGTTCATGTACAAAGGCGAGCTTAACTCAAAGTTGAGTTTTCTCCTAGCAAACCTTTGAGTTATAGAGAGAGATCAGCATTAGGGTAGGAACCCGTGCACAAATAATATACATAAATATGACTACATACATAAATACAAATATATCTATACTAGCGGTCCCGACAGACGTTGTCCTGTCCGAACGTTTGCTTTGTGTCTGGTGAAAAATTATAGAAGTCGATTTCAGCGCCACCTACCGGGTCCAATTGTGAATCTAAACCATTCTCGAATCCCATCGAACACACACAAAATATTTCATTAACATCGGTCCCGCCGTTTAGGAGGAGTTCAGTGACATACACACGTACACGAAAAATATATATATTAAGACACATATCAAGCAATATTATGTCATTGTGAAAGGAAATGCTCTTTAATTTTCCTCTTGAAGTCATCAAGCCTCAATTCTCTTTTATAAATAAAAAAATAAGCTATTTTATTGTAGTTTCATCAAAAATTGTTTATAGTTTTTTCATAAAAGGGTAATAAACAATTATTCATCACAAACGTTCGCGTTTATAACAGTAATACATCTGAAGTTCATAGACCTTTTATCCCAGAAACGACAGATATTTGTCAATCAGCTTATCTAAAGAGATATCCCAATACTCAACAAATACCGATTAATCTGTCAAACGCTTAGCCTTCGTAGGCCCGAAAATTGATGAAGGGATAAACAAATTAATGAGCACTTTAATAGGGTTGAAAATCCTTTAAACACTAACATTGTGGGCAAACATTCATCTTTTTCAAACCGACCCTAAATGTTGGTCCTTTGTTATTTAATTATACTAAATGGTTCGTTGTTAGGACGCTAAATAACCTTCAATTAGTGAATAGGAAGCCGGGGTGTAGTTCAGGAAAGTAAACGATTTAGTTACTTTTATATTAAGCACAATATTATTCACATGTATAGGTATTCTACCTGTTTTAGTAAGAAGATTTTTAAATTATGACATGGTTTTGTATTTTTTAAAATTTTTACAACAAATCATCTGCCATCTTATCTCTCATCTGACTAAGACTAGTAGGGAATGCATGTTAGGTTTATTCCGCATTAGCCCTATTTTTCGCCTCGTTTAAAATTCCTTATGATTTGGGGCGAATAATTGGGCGAACGTGGAAAAAATCAAAACTCCACATTCGTCCTTCGTTTGAATGTCGAACAGTATCGGTTTGCTAATATTTTGAGCCATGACATTTCAGACTATTGCTAGCTGAAACGACAATATAAAAAATTGTCTTTAAAGAGTGAAAACTAACACGACAAACTAACTCCTTGACATACAAAACTTAAAAGCAGTTTATAATAATTTCAGTGTGAATGTAACAGTAAAACTATGAGCATGAAAATGTAATGTTTATACACAGCAGTGACCGTTAAATGGGCCGTGAATTATAACGTTTTAGTCTGTTTTGTGTAAACATAGTGTATTGTAAAGTCTCGGCCAGTTTTGCATGAAGTAATTATTGTGTTTTATATGGATTGTTAAATGATGGCCGGTTTTCGTGTTTTTTAACGAATTGTAGCTTGTTTTTCTTATGATTAATGTTTGTGATCTGTTTTATTTCTTTTAATAATTGCATATCGCGTCTTTTAGGCACTTCGTCTTCATTTTTAGAAGACACTGTAAGCTCATAAATCCAACTAATATTATAAACGCGAAAGTTTGTATAGATGGATGGATGGATGGATGTTTGTTACCCTTTCACGTCAGAACGGCTGCACGGATCTTGATGAAATTTAGTACAGAGGTAGATTATAGTCTTTGACTTTTCATCCCGGGAATATGTTCCCTTGGGATAATTTTCGACATAAACGCGGGCGGAGCAGCGGACGGTAGCTTGTTCAATAATAAATTTGCCTAAACATTCTTGGATGAGATTCTATAAGCATAAGCTACCCAGGCTGCCTATGTTTGCAGCAAGCTTTTTCTTGTGGCTTTAAGAGTGTCGAAAGTAATTGCCGTATAACTGGTTTTTTTTTTCAAGGTCAAAGTTACCTTAGTTAGAAAATCCATGTAAATCCGTTCAGCTATTGATTTTTGATTGAATAACATACCCAAAGATCGAACAAACAGAATTTAATTTAATTTGAATGCAGAAAAATAAAATAGTTTTTTAAATTCCGTATCGCGTAACACAGCAAAATCCCGTTAATAATTTCTGATAGATCTTCTTCCGACAGTTTATTTTAAAGCCTTTTCCATCAGCTCTTGTTAACAATGTTCATGTACGACACGTCCTTTAACGATACGACACGTAAATTATAAGAAGTGTTATCACACACGTTCTAAACGCAATAACGCGTCTGCCGTTATATCGTATGATGGAAACGCGCTACGGCACGGTGTATCGTACCTTTAAAAGCTGGAATTTAATATGAGTCTTGAGTTCCTTGAAAATATTTTATTGCTCCGCCGTTGCAGCATAGTGAATTAAAAACGTGGGAAATTGAGATATAAGATATATCTCCAAAGTATGTATAGACATAGACAGTTTCTTAGGTAGTCCAACGAAGCAATAAACATAAAAAAAAAATTAGAAAAATGTATATTGCGACTCGCACAGTACAATTAAAAGCTGGAATTATTTATTTGTCTCTTTGCAAAATTTTTTTTTCATAAATCCCGTAAAATTTATATTAAAATAAATCAATACTGGTGTGAAAAGGTATGCTAATCATACCTTTTCACACCAGTAAACACGTATAAAAGGAACAAAATGCCATCGATATAAAGTAAATGTCAGACGTATGTATTTATTTATACAAGTACTTCATATTTTACTTTTTCTTCATCCTTTTTAAGAGTGAAGGGCATGGAAATGGGGATTATGATTTTGTTCCTAAATGTGAGCAGGTACTTCTCTTTTTGATTTGCTTTTTGCCATCTTTCAATGTCTTCACATGGCATGGGTTTGTAAAAGGGCCTTTTTTTAAGGATGGGAAATCATTAAATGATTCTTCTGCTCTGGGTGGAGCGGAAGGGTTTGTCAGACTCTTACTGACTAAAACCCATCCGTGTTCCTTCTAAAGCCCTTTACGTTCCAGGGCCGCGGTGAGTCTTTCGAACAAATTCCGCAATCCTGGCAGTTGAAAAAGGGTCTAAAGTGATGGAAATCTTTTGATTACGTGTTGAGTGTCTATATTTAACAAGCTTTTACTAGTAGTTTCGCTTTTATGGCGTATGCCACAGAAACTGCTAATATGTCAGGAATAAAATTCAACTGGTTTAATTTACTATTTTTGCACACTTTTTTATTTGGTTTTCAAAAAGTCAAAAGTCAAAACGTTTATTTCAATTAGGCCATTGAACGGCACTTTTGAACGTCTTCGTTTACAGTTCAGTAAAATAATAATGTAACATTAATAAAGTGACTCTACTGTCCATTCGGAAAGGTAGATTCTTATGGAGAAGAACGGACAAGAAACTCCATAAGTTTTAAGCAGTTAGTCGAATCGTTTTGCAGCACGGTTGGCGTAGTGGTTGAGCGATTGACTGCCGCGCTGCTTGTCACGGGTTAAATATTCGTATGGCTTACAAATAGTTGTTCCGGGTTTGGCTGTTTGTGTGTGTGTGAATTTTAATGTTTGTAAACGCACCCACGAAACAGACGTAAAACTATTTTAAATTAACAAAAATCGTAACAGATACCATTACTATCCAATATTATTTTTTAATCTACTGTCCACCAACTTATCTCCTAACAGCATTTACCTAACTCACAAGATACTGGCATACAATGGTAGTTGATTGGCCACTTACTGGTCAATGCTGGTGATAGATTGATAACTACTATAATGGATATCGAGTTACTACCGATAGACAATATGGTCTTATTCTATGTCCATTATTGTCTATTGTGTGTCATTTATGCTCTGTTCATGATGCAGGTAATTACAGGTAGTAATAATTTTAATTTGATGTCTTTATAGATTTTGAACTGATAACTTCTTATGGGAGGGTAAACGCAAACGCTTCGTAACGTAACGCATTACGGCGCCAGTCTGTCTGGCTTCCCTTTCTTTTACGCATCCGGCAGCGGTAGGCAGGCTCTTCTTCTCTCACTCTAACCCACAGCGCTAGTCGTATTTTGGAGAGACGCTTCCCATATTAAATAGATCAACTTAGATTAGTTTAAGTTATCAATTCTGTCGGGCGTCCCGAGACGTACACGTTTTTTTTTATCATAAAACTTGCGTTTTTTTTCCGTTCCCATAAATCCTATCTATGGCTTTGAATGTGGCTATCATAAACAAAAGGATATTTTCCAAATTAGACTGGTAGTTCCAGAGATTAGCGCCTTCAAAGAAACAAACTCTTCAGCTTTATTATATTAGTAGAGATCATAATAATAAAGCAGAAAGATCCAGAAAGCAGTACTCCTGGACCCGGCGCGCATAGTTAGGAGGTTCCTCTCTCAGGGGCCCTGACCACCGGTAGCTTGGACTCTGTTCCCGATACCGGTGGGCTACTATTTTTTTTAAATATTTTTTTATATTTTTCTATCTTTGTATTTTTATATTTAAAAATGTAATTTACAATGAATAAAGGAAATAATAATATCTTGGGACAACTCACACACGGTCATCCGATCTCAAACTAGGCAGAGCCTGTGCTATGGCAACCAGACAACTGATAGAAATACTTATATATTTCTAAATACATACATATGATAGACATATTACACCCAGACACAGAGATTATTGCTGGCCTCGAATTTGACCATAACCTCACCAGATGGAAAGCAATGATGTAGTCGACGAGGGAGCACACTTGCCCAGAAGTATCCTATTTACTTGACTTAAAGACTCCAAGGTTGTAGCTACCAGAAAACACAGACTCCGGCGGGCAATTCCACTCCTTAGCTGGATTTATTGGGTCAGGCTTTCATATCAACTACTGACATCGAGACGCATCCAGCTAAACTGGAAGCCGAATACATATTGGGGAATAGGCTAGGCAGACCAATTAGTAGATTTTTACTGTGTTAGGTATATGGGGAGCTCGTGGCTAAATAATAAATGTCGCACGGGTCAGACTTTAAACACTTGCCGAGGTTGGTCTGCGGATGGGTGACCATCTTAACGAATAAGACTTCTCCGTGCCTCGGAAAGCACGTTAAGCCGTTGGTCCCAGCTGTCATTTGTAGATCTTTGGCAGTCGTTACGGATAGTCAGAAGCCAGAATATCTGACACCAGTCTGGCCAAGAAGTTCTGTATTGTCCCAGTTAATGGGTTCGGACCCTAGCAAACATTTCCGCTTTGTAATTTTGTTCATCACCAACACTGGTCCTAAAAAAGGACACAATACAAAATACTTCACTACTGCTTACCGTTCACCTAATTATATGAAATGTAACACCCCTTTCTTATTTCAAGTTCTTTCAGTTTAGGCGCGGTCCTAACTCAGAACACCGAAAACGGTTTTCTGGTAGATATCGCTGGCAGCCAGAGTTGTGTACATTTTTTTTGTTGATAATATCTACCACCTAACTTTTGCTGTCATAGTTATAACACCATAAATCACTGAAATATTTTAAAGTATTACGAACTTCTACACTATTACAAAACCCCATGTCATACTTAACTTTGTTCCCGCCAACCAATTAAGACTCGTACACAAACTAGCACACCCAAAAGTTACTAAATCCATTTTTCATCATAAATAGAAACAAGTCTAAAGCAACATTTATTTGAAAGCCTTTAAAAGCCGCTAAACAACAACACAGTACAGAACCATTTAACTTTGAAACACCCTTTATTATAATAAACAAGTATTTACACAGTATATATAGTTCTTTCGTTTTAAGATGGCAATAGCGGTCATTCACCCATCTACATTATTTGACGTTTTTAATTTCTCAAACCGAAAGGAATAATGCTGTCCTGAATCGACATTTATAATGATCCTCAACATTTTGTACGACTTAATGAAAACTGGCCAAGTGCGAGTAGTACTCGCAAACGAAGAGTTCAGTTCTGACTTCTGTACCATGCTCCGAATAAATCAGTTGCTATACGAGTAGTGGCAATATAAATTCAAACTGTAAAGATTTCAACTATTACTGTTCAAGATATACAGCTCGCGGAACGGACGGAAACACGGAAAAACGCACGGACGGACAGCAGAGGCTTTGTAAGGGTGTTATTACACCGATCGATCAATGGCATCGATCGACGTTTATCGATTGGTGTGGTAGCTTTGGCTGATCGAAGAAAGAAGTAGAAACTATCGATCGACGTCGACTAATTCATTCTACCATTAATCGATGGCAACGATCGATGATCGATCGATTAGTGTGGGAACACCCTTATAGGGATCCGTTGGTTACTCTAAAAACCCAAAAAACTATACAGATCTAGTTTAAAACGAACAATTACTACTTTGTTAATTTTTAACCCATTTCACCAATTAGTATAATGTTACGGCTTGTGTTTAAAAGCCTACCAGAAAAGTACCTATTTACTACAAAAAAAATCGAAATAGTTGCCAGAATGGATAAATGCTCACCAAAATCAAATTCGGTTGTTGTGGTTAAAAAAAAACAACCACGAAGGGGATAGCGGGGTCTGACTCGCTCGCTTCGCTCGCTCACTAGACCCCGCCATCCCCTTCTAACCTAACCTGTCCGAGTCGGGGTGTCCTAAGTCCCGAGCTCGCTTAGCTCGCTCTTGCATCCAAGTTCTCCTAGTAACAGAAGTAACATTGTATTTCAGGGAAACAAGATTTGGTAACCATTTATCCATTTTGGTAGGCAAAAAGAATATAAATACAACACATACAATTATTTTGATGAGTGTATAATTATGTTGGAACTTAAAACGTTGTTCCTTAGGCACCTCGGTATAGAGTGGGTTTATTTTATTTGAAGATAACATATTTTACTTGGTACGCATTTAAATTGTAGCC
>NDFZ01005088.1:114040-176701 GCA_002192655.3 Mamestra configurata | reverse complement strand
CAAAAAAAATCGAAATAGTTGCCAGAATGGATAAATGCTCACCAAAATCAAATTCGGTTGTTGTGGTTAAAAAAAAACAACCACGAAGGGGATAGCGGGGTCTGACTCGCTCGCTTCGCTCGCTCACTAGACCCCGCCATCCCCTTCTAACCTAACCTGTCCGAGTCGGGGTGTCCTAAGTCCCGAGCTCGCTTAGCTCGCTCTTGCATCCAAGTTCTCCTAGTAACAGAAGTAACATTGTATTTCAGGGAAACAAGATTTGGTAACCATTTATCCATTTTGGTAGGCAAAAAGAATATAAATACAACACATACAATTATTTTGATGAGTGTATAATTATGTTGGAACTTAAAACGTTGTTCCTTAGGCACCTCGGTATAGAGTGGGTTTATTTTATTTGAAGATAACATATTTTACTTGGTACGCATTTAAATTGTAGCCTAATGTTACTGGCCTGTGGAGGTTCGATAGATATACTCTATGTAACCCTATCGCAGTTGAGTTCTAGCTTTCTAGGCAGATTGATTGTTGTTACGAAGATATATATATACTTTGTTGACGTTTTTTCACTAGTTTTATTACATAGGTACAGGGATAAGTCATGTACTCATCCCTTGTACAGAGTATATTTTATGTCTATTTCTATGTTGGGGTAGTAAGTGTCGGAGTTTTATGAGCCTATGATGGAGTTCAAGGTTGGCAATAGATGGTATGTTGGACCAATGTTTGGGTGTGGACAATATTGGTCGTATTTGCTGTATATTACACTAATAAACTAAAATTTTCCCGCGGTTTCACTCCCGATGTCCATTGCATAGGAGCCGTGCATTTTGGGATGAAAATGGCGTCATTGTCAGTGTTAGTTTTCATAGTATAAAATCTATTATTATATTAGCATTATCGAGTATTTTATTTAGCATGTTTTTGTATTCGTGTGTTTCATTAACCACGATGTCTTTTGAACCCTACGGTGGACTGTTAGAGAATGCTTTGTCGCATTAAATCCGCTTATATACCACACTATTATTTACATAAAAAAATTGTGTAGTAGAAAATTATTTCACTGATAGAATCAGTAAAAATTTTCGTAATGGAACGAGTAGATACTTTCAAATATTACTTTTTACAAACATATAAACTAACAAATCAGGTTTTACATCTTAACTAGCGGTTCCGACAGACGTTGTCCTTTCCAAACGTTTGCTTTGTGTATGACGAAAAATTACGGAAATCGATTACAGTGCCACCTACCGGGTCCAATTGTAAATCTACACCATCCTCGAATCCACTTCAACACAAACAAAAAAATTCATTCAAATCGGTTCAGCCGTTTAGGAGGAGTTCAGTTACATATACACGTACACAAGAAATATATATATTAAGATTGTCTTAGTTTAGATGGAAGAACAAGGACATAAAACAAGAGATAATCTCAACTTGTTCAAAACATGCTAATCTTTGCATTATACCTGTTGCTTGGGGACGACGATAAAAACCTGTTGATATACTCTTGAACGAACGAGATAAATGTAAGAGACCCCTTTAAATGTTTTAATTAAAACAAATGATACGCCATTACAGGGAGAAAAAATAGTGTTTGTAGTTACGTTTTATTGTAACTTATTCTAAAAACAAATAAGTAAAATAAAACATAAAAAAACATATAAATATTGAAAAAAATCCATTGATGGAATACGCGATATTTATTTTGTAAATAGGTTAATAATTAGGAGACGGGGCTCGCTAGGGCCAGAGCCTGTCAGGGTTGCGAAATTTGTTCGAAAGAGTCACCACGGCCCTGGAACGCGAAGGGCTTTAGAAGGAACAGGGATGGGTTTTAGTCAGTAAGAGTCTGAAATGCCCTTCCTTCTAAGTAATTTGATGATTTGCACATTAAAAAAAATATTAAAAATAACTTTTTAACACGTCAAGTTTCTTTTTGAAAGATGCAATTTTCCTTTGGAGTAGACCGTCGGAGCGAACGCGTTAAATAACGCTAATGCTTATATTATTATTGGGAAAAAATTGAGCTATGTAAGCAGTTGCGTTGATCATCATTACCAGTTGAGTCGTCCTCCTTCGCCATAACGGCCGGTCCTGTGGTGGGTCTCGTATCCAGCGCTACCGCTGCTACCTCCACCGGCTCATCGGTCCTGGCATCATAATCAATCAGTTAACTTTATAATTTGAGTTGTATTCAAATCAATATTTAAATTATTTATACTGCTCTCCAGTATACAAACAATAAATAAATAATAAGTTTAAATTGCAATTTGTTTTCCAATTCTGTTACATTAATAATGTATGGATGCGATTCAAAGTTATGAAAGAATGCTGCGGTTGTTATAGTGAAAAAAAAAAACATTTGAAAAAAAATCTAAAACACGTGATGGATTAGAATGTTAAATAACTTGATCGAAATTGGCCTTTAGTAAGGTGGACGGACAGTCAAATGAGGACCGCTGAGTTACTTCGATGAGAGAAGCTGGCGTCGTTGGAGTCTTTCGCCTGAAATATGTATTGGGAATATTTAAATTAACCCGAAACGTATTTCAACGCTTTTTAAACATTTCCTGATGGTGACAAAGTCGAGTGTGAATAGGTTACTTCTAGGCAAGCGTGTTCCATCATAGACCACATCTTCGTTTACCATCAGGTAAGATTGTGGTCAACCGAGAGGCGATAACAAAAAAAACTGGCTAAGTGCGAGTCGGACTCGCGTGCAAAGGGTTCCGAACGAATTTTATTTTTTATACATGTTTTTTCAATACTATATGTTTTAAGTGTTCCTGTAATCTATAGGTAAAGAACTATAATCTGCATTTTAGGCCTGTTGTTTGGGAGATACTCCTTATATGAGAAACTACTGGGCCAAAAATTTTGGGAATGGTAATTTTTCATCTTATTTCTTGAATAACTTTAAAACTATTTATATTAAAATATGAAACAAGGAATAATTAAAATTCTCTTAACTTTAATTTGATATTGTCACACAGTACAGCTCTATTTTTTTTAATATTCTAGTTCGTCCTCCAAAACCCCTTACTCAAAATTTATTTATTTACGTAACGCGTCCGTGTTTGGGTCACAAAAGTTCATATGTGTACTAAATTTCAACATAATCAGTCCAGTAGATTCGGAGAAAATTGGCTGTGACGGACGGACAGACAGACAGATAGACGGACAGACAGACACCCGAGTGATCCCATAAGGGTTCCGTTTTTCCATACAGAGGTTTGGAACTAACCAAACGTCGGTTAAAGGAGTGTTTACTAACACGAGCTTGGTATAAAGTCTTGTAATGGATGCCAACCAATCTCTTAAAACCTTGAAAAACACTCAAGTAGACAAAGTTCGTGCAGAAACTCCTTGAAGATACACAGTTGTGTGACAAAGACAAGTATATAAGTTTCTTAATGGTTTGTTTTGGCTGATTAAAGAAAAGTTTTCAGCAAAGTACCGCCATATATCATAGCAAGTTATTTTCAGTATATAGACTGATCTTACCAACGCTTGCCGAGGTCAGACTGTACTACTATCTATCCACTAGCTTTTGTCCTTGTTGAGGCGATCGGCGGCGGCAACCTCTCGCGTCCGGCCCTGGTTGAATCCATGGTCCGGAGCGAGGAGGCTTGGGAAGCGGTCACCTCCTTCTGCGAAGCAGTAATGCTAGCGAAGGAGGAGGCGGGCCGCGCGAGGGAAAGGCAAGGCCTTCGCCCCAACCGCCGCAACAGGAGAAGACGTCCCGGGCGTCGGGAGTCGCAGGGTAATCCCCGGCCAAAGAGATGTCAGCATAGAGGACGGGGCCCACTAGGGCCAGAGCCTGCCAGGGTTGCGGAATTTGTTCGAAAGAGTCACCGCGGCCCTGGAACGCAAAGGGCTTAGAAGGAACACGGATGGGTTTTAGTCAGTAAGAGTCTGACACGCCCTTCCGCTCCACCCAGAGCGGAAGAAGTCATTTGATGATTTCCCATACTAAAAAAAAAAAAAAAGCTTTTGTCCGCGACTTCGTACGCGCATATCCCGTTTTTCCCGTTCCCGTAGGAATTATGGGAAATCATCTCTAAGTGCCCCCTACACTCTCCAAGGAAGCTACATGCCAAATTTCACGACGAGAAGTTACAGCTGTGTGTTTGTTAGTCACTCACTCACTCAGTAATGGAAGAATTAAAAAAACGTCATGTTCGTGAACGGGCGCCGTCAGTGGAGACTGGTCATCCCTTAGTTGCCACTGCCTCATTTTAACATTTCATACTATAAATTGTTTTTTTCTTTCTTTACATTGTTCTCATATAAAGAAGCAACAAGGTTAATGTAACCAGGATTTTTGTAAACATAAAATGATTTAAAAGAGTGTCCGTGGAGTTTCTTGCACGTTCTTCTCCATAGAGATCTACGCTTTCGAACGTGCAAATAGCTTCATGTTTTTGACGGACTGACTTTGACAATTCAAAAGTACCTGATAATGGTTTATTTGAAATAAATGCTTTGACTTTGACTTTGATTTATATGTAATATATTGATTACATACTGCAACTACAAGCAAGTTAGGATACGGGTAGCCGAGAGCTTTTCGGCCTGAAGTTAGAAAGACGATGTTATCCCTCGAAAAAGCAAGTTATGTCGCTGCTTCTGTATCTGATCTTATGTATATTTATTGATTAAATGGTTTTATTTAGGGCGTAGAGTTGTCAAACCTTTATTTAAATCCATGAAAAAACGTAGCAATCAATCTTTGAAATGGAAGTGGTTGATTGATTCCAGTCCCATTGTTTCAATCGCTAAACATTTATTTGATCGTGTCATTTTCATCAATCTTCCCATTCCTTCCTGGCTGCCATTCCCATCAAATCCCATCGATCAGGGGAGTTAACGTCTAGTCAATCTTTAACGGCATGCGATTATGAACCTTGTGCTGTGTTAGTATTAGTCTCAAAATGACCTGATCTGCATTTAAACTGCTCTCTATATGATTATGCCTGCTACTAAGAGATGAGCTAGTTTAAGTTAGCTCCGAATTTTTCATACCTAGTTTTTGCCCGCGATTTCTTTCGCGTGTATACCGTTTTTCAAACAAACAAACTCTTCAACTTTATTATTTTAGGATAGATTATCTTAGTTATTCAAGCAGTATAAAAATATAGCTTTTTTTAACTTTATATTGTCAACTTCATCCAATCAACGCCAGTTTTCGTGAAAACTAGCACCGTGGCTCTGTCTCGAACACGAGTCCCAGGATTATGCTGAGCGCATTTCGCGCGGATATGACGCATATTTTCCCAACCTGTATAAGTCACTATTTTTTATGATTGCGACATACTTGCTACGCTTTCTCTTTCTTTTAATTCATTAAAGCACGGGCCCTGATTGTTTACCCTCCAATTCTACTAATTTTAGTTCTTCATTTACAATTTACCAAACAGATATTTTACCGGTGACATTCAATTACGAAATACCATTAAATGCATTTAATTCACAGAAAATGTGAAGTCAACATTTTCCACTCAAAGCTGTTATTTCCAATGTCAACGACATAACAGAGAATATAATGGAACCAGATAATGCGTTCCCCCGGTTTTAAATTGAAATCGCATATTTGTATTGATATTCGAAATGTGACATCGGTTTCTTCTGAATTTTTATATTCGCTTTTATAACAGGGTAAAGTTCGTAAAAGTTTTGTTTTCCAAAAAGTCTCTAGCTAAATATTAGAGACTAGAGTAATGCAGTATTCTTGCATATTTCAAAGTAGTATTTTGTATTCATAACAGGTAAAAGACATTTATTTTTATAAAACTTTTCACGTCCATTGTCGTCGGTTTAAACTAGATGAGGCTGGTGTTTTCTAGCTGGCTGCCCTGAGAAGAAACACCGAAACAAACTCAGATTGCGTTGTGAGTTTGTTTTAAGTCATGGTTAAATGAAAGCTAATTTTGCGCATAACGTTCTCATCTTTATAATTATGTAAAATAGGGGTGACCATTAATAAAAAACTTTCAAAGATAACAGTTATCTCAAGAAAAAAATTCGCTTCGGGAATTATCGACTTTCGTCGGAAACACGCACTGTGTTGCGCGATGTTCGTACTAATTCGTAAGCACGAAGATTCCCGAGGCGCATGCCTTTTCTGGTTTACCTTATAAAGCTGGTACTGGAATTAATTTCTCATCTCGTATTTCTGTCTCGGGTAGCAAATTAATCACTGGTGTAACGATCAACTTGCCTTGCCTGTACTTGAATACTAATGTACCTACAGCTTACCTGTATAATCTGATATGGCAATCGCGGTAAAACGTAACTCATGTTTGTAGGCTTTCTGTGTCCGTGGTGAACTTATGTTATACCACGAATCTCTCCAAAATGAAAAGAAAGAAAGTTTTTTTGACACCGACCGACCGAATTTTCCAAATCGGTCCAGGCGTTTTTGAGTTATCGGTTATTGGTTTTTACAAACTCGTTACTATGGTAATGGTTTGGTATGCTCGACTTCGTCTCAGGCTTACATTCCTGTACTCGTTTCTAAAAACCAACTTCAATAGTTTTTAATTGATAGGCTCACATTTTGATCACTACCTTATCTGATGGCAAGCGATGAAGTGGCTGGCGTAAGAGCATGTTTGTATGGAAGTGACCTATTCACTCTAGACCTAAAGACCCAAAGGTATACATAGATATGGAATTATGCGGTACAGAGAGTAAAGTTCAACAAACCTCAATTGAAAAGGGAGGATCCTCCGATTGTTGTGTCAGGCGGGCAACTGCCCGATAGTTGATATTCGGACTGTTGTATATGTTCAAATTGCACGGAGAACTTTGCTTGCGCGATGCAGGATTTCGTTGTTAGTTCGCAGCTGGCGAGATAGATGGCGTTGCCGTTCTTTTTGTTGTCGTACTAATTTAGCGTCTTAGTTTTTCATGCTACATAGCTTAAAGAAAACACAGGCTCCGGCATCGAACTCCACCCAGTTTCCCCCGTCAGACTTTTCCAGGCCTAAAAGCGAGATTTTTTATACGTTGTAAGCAAGTTTAACTTTTCATTGCTACCTGTGAAAAATAACAAAAGTCAATGTAACTTTTGTAATTTGTCACGTAATTTGGGAGTCTTTTTTATAAAGGCGCGGTTTGACAAATGAGAAAGGTTTGCTTTTACGACTTTACAGGGTCGTCGGACACCTAGCTTCAGACTGATTTTTATGGACGCTGTATTTTGTTGAAAGTTTTAAATTTCGATCTGGGCTAGATCTTTTGATGTCGTAAAAAGGAGCTTATGTTTGTAATGTACAGCTTCATGATGTATTATTTAGAGAAATTAGTTTTTGAAGTTTTAGGGTTGGTGATATAATTTAGTGTTTTTTAATTCTTAGAGTAATTGCATTTATAAGATAACATGATTATACTTGCTTTGATTTATTTTAAAATAGTTGGAATTTAACTATTTTCAGATAAAAATAAAGTAACCATAGTGACTGTGAATTTTGTTCTCAAAAAACGTTAAAATTCAATCACAGCGACAATCAATAAAAAAATAAAAAATAAAACTTGTCATAATGAAAGGAAATCGGAGGTATTTTTGACTGATATGAGAACGAAAACGTTTCTAAAAATACGACAATTGCCCACTGATTATTAACTTTTTTAAATCAGTTTTTTGTCGTCACATCTTTAAGAAATCTTAAATTAACCCTTAAATCACTCATTTACGAGTATTTGTTGTAAATCAACCCATAAGTTGATATACAACAAATAAATGAGTGAGTGATAGTCTTTTAAACTCAAAAGTTGACTGGTAGAGAATGTCTCGTTGCATTAAGTCTACTTATTTATGTACCACTATTGTACATAAAGTTTAAATATATAAATAAATAAAATGTTTTCCCTGAATGATAAGAGGCCTTTTCCCTGAGTGATAAGAGACCGTTGCGTAGCAGTGCCGCAGTAACAAGCAGGCATTATAAGGGTCTTACCACACCAATCGATCGATCGTCGATCAATGCCATCGACTGATGGTAGAAAGAATATGTCAACGTCGATCTATAGTTTCTACTTATTTCTTCGATCAGCCACAGTTACCACACCAATAGATTAACGTCGATCGATGGCATTGATCGGTGGATGATCAATTGTTTATGGCCCGGTATCCTTCGATCAGACAAAGCTACCACACCAATCGATCGATTGGTGTAGTAACACCTTAAGCGCCCCTGTTTATTCCAAGTCAGGCCCTGTAGACTACAATAGTCATAAATATTGCCAAGGTTACGACTAGCGTTTTTACGATGGTATATTTTCCAACTGAAATCACTTTCAAGGTAGGACAGTTAACACAATGTTATTGCATATATGTTAGACAATTAGATTTTTTATTTAAAGAAAGAAACAAAGAAAAATGTTTTTTTGGGACTCGCACAAGACAAACAAACCAGTAAAATAAAATTAATAATTAAACAGTACAATAAAATAATTATCTGTGCGAGACCAAAATGGTCCCTATCTCAGCTTATGCTGCGATATCTAAAAAAATAAATAACGCAGCGCTGGTATTCTGATAGGGCCAGTCAGTGGTGCCACGGATACACTCACGGAGCATATATAAAGGAAATATACAAATAAATTAATAAGTATAAATATGGGTAAAAAGCAACAATTATTAATATATTTATAAATAATAAAAAAAAACCGGTACATACATACAATAAATAAGCTGACACCCAATAGCCCAGTGCTCCAGCTTCATTTTTCGATATCATAGACAAATGAATAGAGCGCGCGGGCGCAAGTGGGAATTTAGGTTTACATCAAATTGGCATGCTGAGTCTTTAGAAGAAGTCATAGATTTCAATTAGCTTTTGTTATTGATACAATTCGATGTTTTATCACGAAGATTTACACGAAGAAAATGAAAATTGGTTTCCCCAAGTAAAACTTCCCTAACTTTGCATACTAACAGATGTGTTGATGGGGAGTTTGTTGCGCCACTTCTCCCAGCTAAAACACTAGGAAGTGGTGACGGGTGGGCGTTTTGGGGGACTGTCTTTATATAGACCTTTGACGTTAAAAAGTGCTGGCACTCAGACTAATTTGAATAAATGGATTTTGATTTTAATCCAAAATACAACAAATACGGTAGAGATTCTCGGACGATCAGCAAATAGTTGTAGCACTAAATCAACACACTTAACTACAACAAATCCGACAAGATATTAAGCAAAACCAACTAATACTTAAAGGATTTAGACGATACGTTTAAAAGGCAAGCTTCAAAGCAAAAGTAACCCTTTCACACACGAACTATGGGTATTAACTTATGCATATTCAACAGAACACTAAGTCTGGGGATGTACTTACACGTTTTGCGGGGAAATTCATCCCTCTTTACCTTTTATCTGGGGGTGAAAGTACGAATAACGGGGTTGGTGTATTCCTTGAATATTACTGTAAAGTTCTTCGTGGAGCCGCGCTCATTGGGTTTAATTTACGCTAAATTTCCTTAGGGATTCTTGTGATTTAATGTAAGACTGATTAATTGTGAATTGGTTTAGATTTTCTCGAAGTGTTTGATTGGGTTGTAAAGGATTTTGTTCATTTAATGATTTACCGGCTTCGGTCTTATTATTGATTTTAATTTTGAATATTTATTGGTTTTCAACGACTGTAAAATGGACGTCGATCCCATTGGACTTCCTACTATAACTTTCGGAGGAACAACCACCTAGATTGTCTATATATAAAAGGGTAGTACCAATATCACATTAATTTGAGTAACTTCCCCACCCATAATATGACCGCTAACTGATTTTCCAGTTAATACAAACAAAACAATAATTAATAACGTCGCTATTAAACGACAATCCATGCTTGGCATACGTCTATTAGATCGAGTTCCAAACGTCGAGATCCGAAGACGTACGAAGGTTTTCGACATCGGAAAACGAATTGCGGAACTAAAATAGGGTTGGGCAGGACACCTGGCAAGGCGCGGTGATGATAGGTGGAGTAAGACAGTGACCAAGTGGCGCCCGAGGACTGGAAGAAGAAGTGTTGGTCGGCCGATGGCGAGATGGGCGGACGACATTGTTGCCATCGCGGGTAGAACCTGGATGAGGCTGGCACAGGAACGTGGGGATTGGCACAAGAGAAGAGAGGCCTATGCTCAGCAGTGGGCGAAGTCGGGCTGTGGATGANGCTACAGCCATACTACGATCGCCAACTCGCCTGACAAGCGTGGCGATTATGGCAAACCCCCCCTTTGGGGGAGGCCTGTGTCCAGCTGTGGACGTCTTTCGGCTGACATGATGACACGAGTGGTAGATGCGGTCACAGTTGAGGTTGTCATATTGTGGTTAAGGACAGAGTGAAAAATATGTAGGTACTTAAATATAAATAAAAAAATAAGCTTAGTATGTTGATGTCTTCATATGAAATGAAATACTGTCAGAAAAGTAAATTGCAAATTTATGTACGTGGTGAGTTGATTTCAGATTGCTAGGTATTGTAAAAGAGAAATAGATGGAGGAAAAATCTTTCGTACAAAATGTAATCAGGTTTTGTAGGTACGATTACTATCGGCTAAATTGATTCCGGACCCGTCTTAAAGGTATTATACTACAGACTTTTTAATATAAATAAAGCGTGCTCCATTTTCAACTACATAATCGCTATCCAACCGGTGCGATTGTGGTCGAAGGCGAGCCATCAATAATAAAAACAAAAAAAACTGGCCAAGTGCGAGTCGGACTCGCGTGCAAAGGGTTCCGAACATTTTCATTTTTGTAACATGTTTTTTTAACACTATTCAACTTCTTGTAGGTTTTCCTGTAAGCTATAAATAAAACACTATTATCTGCATATTTTTCAAAATTGGAATTGGAATGGTAATTTTTCGTCTTAATTTCTTGAATAACATCAAACTATTTATTTAATAAAATTATGAAAAAAATATAATTGAAATCCTCACAATAAGCCCTTTTATATACTCTAACTTTTTTTTTAAATTTTCTGGTTTGATCCCAAAAGTGACCCCCGTACTCAATTTTTTTTAAATTAATTTACGTAACGCGTCCGTGTTTGGGTTACAGAAGTTCAAATGTGTACGAAATTTCAACAGAATCGGTCCAGTAGATTCGGAGAAAATTGGCTGATGCACATACAGACAGAAACCCGAGTGATCCTATAAGGGTTCCATTTCTTACGGTTAAACGGAACCCTAAAAAGTGACGATTTAATAAGACAATGTCATTTGATATTTGGATCAAATGGGAAATTAAATGACATTGTCTTCTTAAATCGACAGCTTTTCCCGGTCTTTTGCCTTCTTCTGCCATTCCCCGCAAAGCACTTCAAGACAACTTGCCAGCGTTTTTAGGCATCCCTAAGCAACGACGCCTGTTTTTTTACTATCTAGTAGAACATAATCTAAGGCACATCATGTGCCTATCTACAGGTACATGTAAATAGCCAAAAAAGGCGCAAATAGTCATTTTTCTGTTTTGATTTATATGAATAGTTTATTTTCAATTTTCTGTTTCATGTGGAAACTTGAAATTGGCCGTATTTTGTTTAAAATTTTACTTACTGTATTTGTTTAGCTGTAAGCTTTTCTAAAATAAATAAAATGTTCTTTACAAAAGTAGTCTAAGAACTCAACACACCATAAATAATTCAAACTAAAATATATTACGAAAATTATACTGAAAACCGAAGATTAATGTTTGTAGAAACTTCTTAATGTAACGACAGAAGTTTACCCAAATTATTTGATACTTGCAGGTATTTAAATAAGTTCTGTTGAATAACTGAAAACAATGTCTGAACATAAGTGAGATAAAAGTTTATTTTGCGATCTGTACCTACTTAATTCTGCAAAGTTAACTGAATTACGTTTTGCATTTTTAAACGCAAAAAGTTCTGACGTTTTTTTTGCAATAAGTATCACTCTTCTCTTCTTCATCGCTGTCTCTACTGAGAATCGTAAATGCGTTTCAACTTGTCAACGGTTTTTCTCCATCTGTTATCAATCAGCACCCTGGTGGAGTGCGGAGCTGACAGGTATCTCCAGCTGCTCAGGATCCAATCACCATTTAAGCCTTCAGCCTCTAGGTTCTTTGCTCCGAATAATCCCAGCCAATTGGCGTATTAATGTACGCCTTTAAATGTATGCTAGGATTACACGTCGCTGGTAAAAATTGTACCATTATAGTGACGACACGCGTATTTTCAACACACTTTTCGTCTTCATTGTTTGTTGACACGTATTAAAAAAATATATATATATAAATATATATTTTATTTTTTCCCTAAAATACTCTATTATGAATTTATGCTTTCATGAAAGTTCAATGCTACTTTCGATCCCATTATTAATATATTTTTTTACATTGTAAGTAGCAGTAAATGTGAAAGGCTGATATTCGAATGTTCAGAATTTTGTTGGTAATTCACTCCACTAACAAATTTTGATGAGAAGTGGATTTTTAATTGATTGTCACCTCATCTTCTACCTATCCTTTTTTCCCAACTATAATGGGGTCGGCTTCCAGTCAAACCGGATTCAGCTGAATACCAGTATTTTACCTGGAGCGGCTGCCTACCAGACCTCCACAACCCTTTAACTGGGTAATACGGTACTCCTTGGCAAGAGTGGTGACAGATTTACTGGTTTCTGACTATCCGTAACGACTGCCAAAGATCTACAAATGACAGCCGGGACCAACGGCTTAACGTGCTTTCCGAGGCACGGAATTGATCGTCACCTGGATTAGATAAAAAAATAGGATATTTTTTCTTGGTAGTACGTTCCCATATGATATTGTTTCATTACATAATAGATCCATAAAAAACAATACATTTATCCAAAGCGCATAACAACAAATAAAAACATCCCTACACTAAACCGGTAACGTTATTTAAAACCGCTATCAACTTCCCATTACAACTGCTATTTACTGAAACGTTTTTTACGTAACACAACGGATAAATACCGTTACAATGTAGCTTTCAAAACGAGTAACGAGCTTTAGCAAAAAATACATTAAACCACTATACTGGGGAGCTCTAAACAACAGGTAGTAAAATTGTCTATAATATGTATGTATTTAGAAATATATAAGTATGTATGTTTATCAGTTGTCTGGTTGCCATAGCACAGGCTCTGCCTAGTTTGGGATCGGATGACCGTGTGTGAGTTGTCCCAACATATTATTATTAAATGATAGATGGGCAATTTTTATTTGAAAACTGATTGCAAACACTCGTATTTTTGGGCAGTCGTGTAAAAAAGGACGAACTTTTCTGACGGTTGTTTTTAGGTATTTGTATGCTTTGTCATACTGAATATTGTCTCACATGGTAAGGCTACATAATAACATCTACAAGGATCTATCTTCAAGGTAAAGCAACGCTGGCCTAGGTTTGTTTGTGGATGGGAGACCATCCAATACACACAGAAATCTCTGTGACCTCGGCTATTATTTGTAGATATTTGATATCAGTCTGAATCTGGCACCAGTCTTACCGGGAGTGGGTTGTGGAGATCAGACAGGCAGTTGTTTCATGTAAAATACTATTACTAAACTTGCAAAAGTACATTGACCTTTCTCTAATATCTGATCAATAAATTATGTACCGTTTTTCATTACTGGAGAAAGGATCACGATAGCAGTCGATTCAGGACAGCTTTATGTCTTTATTTCTGTTTTTGATATTAAGAATGTATGTGGGTCAATGACCGATATTGAACATTTAGCTGGTGTCTACCATACTCGCTAGCAATTTCCAATTTCCCCCTCGAAGAACAAGATATCTATCTTTTGAATTTTAAAGTAACTTTTAGACTGTTGTTTGCTGACTAACTTAAACTACGACAGTATACCACAATAATCAGATTGCATTTTTTCTTTTAACGTTCAAAGAACAAACAAAATTGTCACAGAAGGGTGAAACGTTTTACATAAACGTTCGCCCCGAGCTGTAAATTATCCTCAGTGTAAATGTCTAGACAGATAGTTTATTTACAAAAGGATCTGTTTACTATCTATTTTGTTTACTGATTTTTTTGTAAAAGCTTTCTTAGGAAAATGTTGAGGCGGTGTTGTACCGAGTGCGTTTTTTTTTTAATTTTTGTTGATACTTTGGAAGTATTTTACTGACAGAAATATAGGTTACCTACATAACGTAATTTTTTTTTGATTTTCTAATACAATGTCGCTTTGTATAGAGCTTGAATAAAGTTTTGTTGAATAGTTTAGTTTTTTTTTTATATATTATAATATTTTCTTTCTGGAAAGAACGTTTACTTTTACCGCAAGTTTTCAGGACAAACAAACAAAACATATAAAAAAATACTCTTTCAAATAAAAAAAAACATTTTGAGAATCGGTCCACAAATGGGGGAGGAATCGGTGAATATACATAAATACTATACATATACTGAAAAAAGTGTGCCTCAGAGTTGCACTAAATGCGTTCAGTTTAGCATACACATACATACATATGTGCCAGATATAAAATGTGTACTGTAATGTGTAAACTACACATTACAGTACACATTTTAACAAGCTATCAATAAACACACTTTTACTGATCTTAGCTCATTCATCTTTTTCCCTTTATTATTCATGGACAATGAACATTGCATAAAAGTCGAGATACAAAAGAACCTCGACAGTCGACAACGACACTTAAGGACGTCCGGCGGACTCTCGACAGTTGGCTTTGCTACTTCGACGACTGAACTTTTCAGTACAACAAAGCCTATTCTGCAGTGATATTCTGTAAATATCTCACCAACAAAACTTAGGTGAAGTGAGCTGTCAATCTCAAGTAGATCTTAGAACCGTATGTGGATAGATATATCACTTTACCTTCACATACACTGTTTGATTTTTACAGTCTGGTGTGAAGTAGTGTCGAAAAGACAAGAATGATATCAAAATACTTATAAATTTAGTAAATATCGGCTGTTATTGTGTACTGATCACATTCTTAATCACCAGAGATCGGAATAGGTAGACTACATTTACCTAATGTTCGTGGAAGTAAGTAACATAGTGTTGATACCTCCTCTAAAATCCCGGGATCATAAATGAAATCATTATAATTAAAACCCGGGATTATAAAAACATGAACTGGACTTAGAGTATAGTTACAAATAATTGATTTGAAGAAATATAGTCTTCCTATTCATGATGATACATGGATCGCGAAAAGAGCAACGTTATTGTTTCACAGTTCTTGTATTTTTAAGGAGCAGTCATATTGGCATCGTAGTCGCAAAATGACAAAACATCTCTAATTTTCCTATATTTTGACACGTCTAAACATACGCATTTATTGATCCTCGTGTCTGCAATAAATCAATACATATAAAACTCTTTCGTTACTGGTAACTAAGATATTGACTGACTTGAAACTACTGCTCTTAGAAAGTTGAAATTTGGCATGTAGGTCCTTTTGATTCCCCGAAATTCCTACGGGAACGGGAAAAAACGGGGTATGCGCATATGAAGTCGCGGGCACAAACTAATAAATCATAAATTTGATCTGCACAGTGTGTCTCACCTTTACGTCATGAGTGTTTTCGCAAACAGCATTATCGTATTCGCACTTTGAAAGTATAATAACATTCATTTTTATTTACACAAGTCTCACAAAGATTTCAAATTATGTTTTATCATAATTTTGGCTAAGATTTGATCTCATACAGATAAATATGCGCAGATGGTCTTGTGAAATATAAAATACTAACTTTTGCCCGCGACTTCGTCCGCGTGAAATAGTTACTTTGGGCAGCCATTTTTATTTTTAAGCTATAATTTTTCAAAAATGCTTGAACCTAATGTTTATTTATATTTTATCAAGTGCCTAAATACATTGTACATGGTTTTTTTTTTCTTTAAATGTCGGACTCTCATACACAATTTAACCCCCTTTTGCAACCCCTTTAAGCCATTTCCTCGTGACGACAGGTAGCTTACGTCCTTTTCCAAGGTCTAATCTATTTCTATACCAAATTACATCAAAAGCCATACCGCATACCTACGGTACGGCTACAATCGATATACAACCCGGGGCCGGAAATTGCCCGGTCGCTGCCCGGATCGGTTATGTGGATCGATAAGAAAAGAACAGCCAAAATCGTCAAATATAATCTGCTAGAAATATTTAGGTATAGTATGTACTATACAGCAACCAAAACAATTTTAACGACCAACAACATCCAACCAACTGTGTACAACTAACCTGACGACGAAAGTTAAATAGTAATAACTGGAGATGGACATTAATCCGCGGAAAATCTTAACACCGCGATTCAGAAAGTCAACATTTAGAACTAAAAAAATATTTTGTTCGTCTTAATTTATTTGTTCTATTAGGTACTGATAGTTCAAACTAATACATTTACATCCTCCATCATCCCTTATTTTATCCCCATGGGGGTTGAATTTATCAAAATCCTATTTAAGCGGACGTCTTCATCATAGTAGCTCCAATCTTTAATTTCAGTTGAATCAGTCGAAAATCTAAGAAGATTTATACAAACTTTCATTCCCTATTTTATCCCCTTGGGGGTAGAATTTATCAAAATCCTTTCTTAGAGGATGCCTACGTTATAGTAGCTATATGCATGCAAAGTCTCAGCCCGTTCGGTTTAAAATTAACAAAGTTTAATACAAACTTTCATTCCCTATTTTATCCCCTTGGGGGTAGAATTTATCAAAATCCTTTCTTAGCGGATGCCTACGTCATAACATCTACCTGTATGCCAAATTTCAGCGCGATCCCTCCAGTGGTTTGGGCTGTGCGTTGATAGATCACTATGTCAGTCAGTCAGTCAGTCACCTTTGAGTTTTATATATTTAGATTCAAAGTCGACAGTGTCACTGTCGACTATTTGGCTAAAGTTTAGCCTCTGTGAGATTATGACACAAGATCAAGCCAAGGAAAATAGGTTTTTTGTTTTTTTTTTAGGTTTTTTTTAATCATTGATTCGTATGGTACACAGAGGTGTATAATCCTCACGACCGACTTTCGATCACGGTGGCCAATCTTAGCGATAAGCCAAGTACGCAGGAGATATGGCTCACAAGTGTGTGAGCAAACAGAGGCGGACGGTCATCCATTATAACCGGGGAGAGATCAGGCGCCGGACATTGGTCTTTACGTGCTTTCCGAGGCATTGGACTGTCACCCCACCAACTTCTTATAGAAAAACCCAATACCATCTTTCAATCTCGGTAAATGGAGGAGTCTCGGTGGTCACCCATCCACAGACCGACCTCGGCAAGTGTTGCTTAACTTTGCTGATTGACCCGAGAGGCCACGAGCTCCCCACTATGGCTACCTAATCGCGCGCGTCCACCCGCCCCAGTCACTCTGGATAAAGCCTACGATTTTCGATCCAAGCCCAGACATAGAACTTTACCGTAAACTATTTCAATAAGTACAAGTGATAATGACACTGTGATCATCAATATGTGTTGTATGAGCTCTTGTAATGGCAATTTAACTTGAGCCCATAAATTGTTGTGATCATTTTGACAGCAAACTTACCAAGTAAGAGTTAAGTTTGGTATAATTCTTTGATCACTATAATAATATTAAAATTAACTCTGTGACGATTTCCTCAGACCTTTGGTCAGTGAAAACTTTAAAGACAGATTTTAGGAGTATTTTCATAAATTTATTTTTATTATTTATTCTTAAAGCGGCAATAGAAATACACACTATGTGAAAAATTTAACCATCTACATCGCTATTTCAGTTCATGAGATACAGCACGTTGACTGCCGGACTGACGGCGGAGGCTTAGTAATAGAGTTCTGTTGGTAACCCTTCGAATAACCCCAAAAAGTAGGCGTTAAGAATTATTCTGCCTTGTAATTTCGACCGATGTACTGCTTGTATTCCAATTAGTTCCCACGCAATAGAGGAAAACATCATATCATTACACAGCCAAAACAATTGACAATCACTCACACGCAGCATCAATAATTCAGACAGTATAATACTTATATCACTTGAAATAACGTTCACATGATATAATTTTCATATGCTATTAAAACACATAACCTAATTTCATGTGACCTAATGTTATATTTCGTATAACCTTCAATTGCTCTAATAACATTTAGTATAACGTTCATTTCATATAATTTTCAATCTGTATAATGCACTTTTTATATAACGTTAATTTGACCTAATTTTCATATTAACTCATTTTCTGTGGTAAAGCACCGTTCTTGAGAAAAACGATTATTGACACCTAACCTCAAAACACTAAAGTTTCTTCAGCATCGTCTCCGGCGCTGCGGGAAATTCACCTCTCCATAATCCAGTTTTTATATACACTCTAGGGGTAGCAGCCAAAAGACTACGTGAAGTCGGGGTGCCCCGCTTAGATTTTGGAACAGATTTGACCTATATAACTACAAGTAAAATTATATTAAACGTTAATTATAGATTTTGAATATTATAGTAACTGAATATTATACTAATTGAGTATTATTTCAAAAGTGCATTACATTAAATGTCTATTATACCATATAAAATTAGATAAAATGAAATTATATCAAAAATTCATTATATCATTTGGTCGTTATATTAAACAAAGGTCATATGATCATTAGATCCTTTGTTATTATATCAAACTTTACACACCCCAATAATTCTGCGGTACGAAGTACGGTAGACCACAGCACGTGCTAACATCGGCGGATAACGCTATCTAATCAGTATTTACTATCAGCCAGACAGATACTCAGACATCTATGTACGTAAGCAGGGCTCATAATATGATGACAAACGATCACTCGGTCACTGTGTTTTCATGGTAGGGCGTTAACATTAAGCAAGGTCAGGAGTTGTTTCTGTTTAGACTGAGTTAAACAGAGTCATTGATATTTGTGTAGTGAAACCCTCGGTTTTTGAATTGAGAATCGATGTTGAGAACTTGTCAAATTCTATTTTAGCAAAAGAATTTAGGGCCAATTATACTTCCGGGATAGATAAGGAATCTTCGAGTCCACTCGCATGGCGGCGGTCTTGATCTTGAATTTGTTATCTTATTCTCATAAAACGGCTGCAGATTCCACACTTAATTGGTTCACATTTTATTTGTATGGCTTTTGAAACAGCTGTTTTTAGTGTGGGTTTGTGAGATGATTTGAACCTGCGTAACAAAAGAATTTCTTGAGACAGAGTTTTTATATATTTTTTTTCATTGAGGCTCGTGATTGACCATTGTGACCACTGTCTCATTTAATGGAAAGCAATGATGTGCTCGTCGAGCACACTTAGGTACTTTAAAAGTAACCAATACACTTTTGACTAAAATAGGTTGTGGCTATCAGGAAACACAGACTCCGGCAGGGAATTCCACTCATTAACTGTAAGCACAGTGAAAGTATCCTCAAAACGTTATTTTTTAGGGTTCCTTACCCAAAGGGTAAAACGGGACCCTATTAATTTACGAAGACTCGAGATCGCTGTCCGTCTGTCCGTCTTTTATTTTAAAACCATCTTGTATTCCGTGGAAAATCTTGTGGGTTACACATTTGATAAGAAAGAAAGAATGATTATTTGGACTCGCACAAGACAGAAAAAAAAAAAAAAAAAACTAACAGTACTTACATTATAATTAATTAATAAAGCAAACAACATAAAATTAATCTGTGCTAGCCAAAAAGGTCCCATCTCAGCATAAGCTGCGATATTTAAAAATTAAATAAAAAAATCGTGTGATAATTTTCTTTAGTATTTTTTTCTACAAAATGTAGTGTGTCACTGTTTGCTGTCCCTCATAAAAAAATTAAAAAGTATTCTTCAGTATCACTATGAACTTTCTACTAACAATACAACAATATCATAATTCTAACTTTTAGTATACGGCACTCAAAGTTATAGCGATAGTTCCCGCTGACCGCCCGTTATGCACAGTAATAAAGTTTAAATCACTCGGGTTCCGGTATACCGTCCAATTAGAGCAGCTCTTGGTATCTTCAGAAGTTACAGCCGTGTGGTTACTGAGAAGATTGTCTTTTGTTTCTTTAAAGCCTTGTGTATAATGTATGCCTGGAAGATTTAGGATGGTCAGCAATTTTATTTTTTTTAAGGATGGGAAATCATCAAATGACTTATTCCGGTCTGGGTGGAGCGTATGCCCGGAGCATTTTGGGCATTCAGTTCAATTAACTGTATACCTTGGCAACCAGTCGTTTCGGATAGTCAGCAAGCAGAAATTCTGACACCAGTCTTGCCAAGGGATACAGAATACTTACTGAGCTGAATGAGTTGCGGAGGTTCGCCTGTTATGCACAGTAATAAAGTTTAAATCACTCGGGTTCCGGTTTACCGTCCAATTAGAGCAGCTCTTAGGTATCTTCAGAAGTTACAGCCGTGTGGTTACTGAGAAGCTTGTATTTTGTTTCTATAAAGCCTTGTATTTAATGTATGCCCGGAAGATTTTGGCTAGTCCCTGCTGACTAGCAATACAAGGTCCCATTAAATTAGGTGGACAAATTTGAACACAGCGTTCAGTACGTCTAACCAAAGATATCCAAGCAAAAAAAATACTGACCAAGTTCAAGTTGGATTTGCACATGAAGGGTTCCGTACCATAAGCCGAAAAAAACATGTTTCTTGTGTGGGGGCCTCCTTTTATTTTTAATATTATTAACCTATTTTTTATTATTTGTTGTTATAGCGACAACAAAAATACATCATCTGTGAATATTTCAACTGTCTAGCTATCACGGCTCATGAGATACAGCCTGGTGACAGTCAGACGGACAGTGGAGTCTTAGTAATAGTGTCCATAGGGTAGTAAATACAATCGACTTGCGAATTAAACAAAATACTACAAAGTATAAACTAAAATAAGAAAAAAAAAATCGGAAGTCGGTGTTAAAATACGAAGAAACAAACCTATACTTTGTAGTGTTTTTTGTTTAGTTGGAAGTCGGTATTATTTTTTATCATTGTCCTTATTTTGGTGGTCTGAATGATTTCTAAAAAAATGTTCGTTATGGATATTTAGAAGCTAGAAAATCTGACGCTAGTCTTTCTTTCAATCTATATTACGTAGTCTTTGAATTGCGGAAGTCATATAGGCAGTCGCTCAACGTAAAGGAAGTCTTCCTTTACGTTGAGCGACTGCCTATCTAACTTGAATGGAAGACAATGCCAACATAATTGAGAAAAAATTAGGCTGATAGAATTTCACTATGGTCCTTAGGAAGGACTAACGTGAACAGTTTATACTTGATAGGTAATAAATACAAGTGCGCAAAAAAATTGGGAGATAATAATTTAATTTAATCCTTTATTTCAGGCATTATACATAACACAATAACTATAAATAAAATTAATACATATTACAATAAATGGAATATAACTTGAATTTGCATAAATCGTGCTTGGATCTTATTTATTATTTAAAAAAGTTGCCAGCATTTTAGGTTCGAAAACCTCTTTACAAAAAGTTCACGCATTTATCCAAAAAAGGCTTTTTTAAGCGAATTTGTGGTATCCTCTGTATTACCACAAAATCATCATATTAACTGCATTTTAAGTTCTACGAGCGTATGCTTTAAAAAAACATATTTAGCAATATTTTAATATATTCTTTTTTGTGTGTGTTAACTGAGTAAAATTGTGACTTCACTGGTAGTTTCGTGAATTTATAGCTCTTTGTGATTTAAAACATTAGTTTGCAAAATTTAAATTTGCTTTAATACTGTAATTCGCTACCTCTTACTGTGACCTTTTTTATGTATGGAATCGGAAGGGAGTGTCATACTCTGACCAAAACTCATCCGTGTTCCTCCTAATGCCCTTTGCATTAACCTGGGTTTTTCTGCGGATATCTTCATTTCTGATTCGATCACGCAACAAAAACTCCGAGCCTTTCATAGCTATTGCCTTTGTCATGGCTTGATTTAAATAAAAACTTATTGATGTGTAACATCTTTCCTCTCGCTTTCCTGCTATCTGCGGGAGTGATTTCGTTAAATGGGACGGCACTGCGTAATAGGAAGCCGCGGAAGCGAACGCTATTTGATTTGACCAATGAGCGCGCCCTATTCGATTTGACCAATGAGCGCGCGCAATGGTCGTGTTAGCTGTCAGTTGGTACTGTTAATTTTAATGTTGCTTTTTACCAAGGTGAGAACGTCAGATGTTACACGTCTCTTTATACGAAAATCAAATCAAAGTACGCACGGAGCCTGAATTTGTATGGTAAAAAGAACTAGCACTTTACGAAAGTAGTTTAAATGAGAGCAAAGAGAAAATTTACTGGAAAATTATAGCGAAACACTATTTTCTTCTTCCAACTACGAATTCAAGAAACTCTAACTAAACAGTCCTACGTTTTGAAAGCAATTATTATCTTTCAATTTATTTCCCCACCTTGAACATCAAATGAAATTCTTACAACATTTAAACTAAATTAAGTCGACTACAATAATTATTATATCTATACAATGTTGTATGTTTTATATCATATAACTGTGTTGCCATGCTGTGGCCTGCAGGTATTAAACCACGGAATTTGATTTGATATAGCAACACAGTGATTGCATTGTGGACGCCTTTGATTATGTTGAGTTAACTAGTTTCGGCCCGCGAGCCCATCTCGATAGTCGGAAAAACCACTTTGGTTCGTTAATTGCAAAAACGGGTGCTTTATATACTGTTTTTAGGATAGAGAAAATCAAGTTGGTACGTTTATAGATATTTATTTGGTGGTGTCTTGGATTATCTTGGAGGAGCTAGTGGCTAAATAATAACAGCCATACAGGTCGATATTTAAGGTTAAGGTCGGTCTGTGGATGGGTGACCATCTTAACATATCGAGATTCCTTTGTGCCTCGGAAAGCACGTTAAGCCGTTGGTACCAGCTGCCATTTGTTGATCTTTGGCAGTCGTTACGGATTGTCAGAAGCCAGAAAATCTGATACCAGTATAGCCAACAAGTACCGTGTTACCCAATCAATGGGTTGTGGAGGTCTGGTAGGCAGCCGCTCCACGTAAAACACTGGTATTCAGCTGAATCCGATTTGACTGGGAGCTGACCCCAATATAATTGGGAAAAGGCTAGGCAGATGATGAGTGTGTTGGTTTATCAATCTTATTTATTTTAGCACTTAAATGTGGGTTTTTAGCTTTTGTGATTGTGTTGTGTTTAAACCTCTAGTTTATAATTTCTTTACAGGAACTTTACTTCTATACTTTCTAATACTATGAATGCGAAAGTTGGGATGTTTGGATGTTTGTTACTCAATCTCGTCAGAACGGCTGAACGGATGTTGATGAAATTTAGCACAGAGATAGATTATAGTCTAGAATAACACATATGATATTTTATCCTGGGAATATGTTCCCTTGGGATGTGTTTCGACATTCATGCGGGCGGAGCCGCGGTCTACAGCTAGTAAATATATAAAGTACTATTTATCCTACTGCGGCATAGTCAAAAGGAAGGGGTTATTGGAACGAAGTTCCTTAACGCTGCTTACGGGTAGTGCGATTTAGTAGAAAATCGTCACGTAACGAAATGCCGTATGCTGTGTGTATCGAGCCTACTACAAGAATGAGCACACGAGCAAGTGAGTGCGCAGCCGGGTATGCAACTCTCTCTAACTCTCTGTCCCTGTCTCTTTTTATCATATAACCTCAACGAACGGTTGTACAAACACGTGTAAATTTCGTGAAATCGTATTTGTCCCCCGACCGCACAATTTTATTTTCCAAAAATGTGAGAAATACAGTTATTTAATCGATAAAATAATAAATACCGATAAATTTTGTTTTCCCACGTATCATCTTGTCTATGAAAATGTCATTGCCGAACGAACGAAACTATTCCAGGAAATCCGTCGTTTCAGCCTTGAGCCTGTTTCCATTTCGTACTCCACACGTGAGGGCTACATGATCCGGCCAAACGATATATTATTTGCAAGCCCTCACACTTATGGTTCACACCTTGTTAATAATACAATGTTCGCATGGCTGTCATAATAGTATCGTGCGTGACATTTATGTGATCGGTTAGAGGACAACGAGGAAAATAAATATTCATATATTTTGTGTTGGCTGTTGTGTTGTGTTTTTGTTTTATTTTAGGTTTAGTACGTAGTCACGGAAAATAATCGTTTTCAATTTAAACTTGAATGTCACTTATACTTATACTATAAACAAAGTCCCCCGCCGCGTCTGTCCGCGATAAACTCAAAAACTGCTGAACGGATTTTCATGCAATTTTCACGAATGGATGGTGTTATTCATGAGGAAGGTTTAGGATTTGTCCCGAAATTCCTACGGGAACGGGAGTAATGGGATATGCGCGTACGAAGTCGTGGGAAAAGGCTAGTTCTTTTATATAGATATTTCATAATAGTCAAAAACCCTATTCTATAGAAGTTTATAAATGTCTGTATCGTGTGAACGTTCCATTATAGTCAAAAACACAAAAGAAAAATATGAACCAATGAGTAGGTAAACCAAATTTGTAGACACTCAGTAAAACTATTGTCGTTAGAATCGATATTTTATTAACTTAATGAGATGTCTACATACTACATAATTAAATCACTTTGGCGTCAATTATGATAATATTTGAAAATGAAAGTCAAACATATTTCGGAGACGTAATAAATAAATTCATAATTTCGCCTTGATGTAAATACCATATTTTCTCTTTCAAATTCAGTGCTATAAGGTATTCACATTTCAAGATATTTTTGAAAAGTAATGATACAAACAAAGAAGGTTGATGAATCAAAGACTGTTAATAATAAAACAATAGTTCTATGAAAACAAAAGAGTGTAGATTGTCTTTTGTTGTACTCTTGTTTATATTTTAGTTCTGAATTCGAGATAACCATACGATTTTAGAACAAGAAACTCTATGTTGTTCAATACAAAATTAAAATTCCATTGCAACCCATACTTTTTCTCTTTTTCTCTCCTTTACAAGTACGTAGTGGATGCAGTACCGATGCAACGAGTCACGCAGGTACGTGATTTAGGGGTTGTTCTCACTCCAGAACTGTCTTTCCGTAAGCATATAACTAAGATCTGCAAAAAGGCATTTAGAAACTTGGGGTTTGTTCTGAGGCAGACGCGAGACTTTACCAGTATCACAGCCATCAGAGTCCTGTATGACGCATTAGTCAGGAGTCATCTGGAACATAGTGCTGTCATATGGGCTCCACATGAGGCTAAGTACTCAGTGATGTTGGAGCGAGTCCAGAACAAATTCTCGCGCCACCTGTATAAAAAACTTTATGGGGTATACCCATTTTACCCTTTAATGTACCCCACTCTATTCGTACTGGGTATGGTGGGGTACAATCAACTCGGGGTGCGACGGGAATTTGCACTAGTGTCGTACATAGTAAAACTGCTCCGAGGCATAGAGCACAACCCAGCAGTGCTGCAGCGGTTGTACTTGTCCGTACCCGACCGTTATGTGTGGAGGCGACGGCCCCCGCCACTGCTGGTCGTACCATCAGCCAGGACCAACTTGCTGGCCAAAACTCCTCTGACTCGAGCAATTCGCACCATCAATTATATTCAGGTCGAAATTGATATATTTTCATGTCCCTGGGGTGAATTCGCAAAAATAGTATTGTTTACACTTTGTTACAAAAAACTAACTTAATAGGTATTGTATTAGTATTTTGTGGTTTAATTTTAAGTTTGGGTGTGTGACTTAGCTATCGCATTAGGTTAAGACCTGTAATGGTAGTTTTAAGGCAGTTAAATAAATAAATATAATAAATAAAAATAATTTTAGATTTTATAGGATCACTTGGGCGTCTGTCAGTCCTTCGTCACAGTCAGTTTTCTCCGAATTTACTGGACCAATTCTTTTGAAATTTGGTTCACATATGAAATTCTGTGACCCAAACACAGACGCGTTGCGTAAATAAATACATTTTGAGGTCACTTTTGGGGGCAAACTAGAAAATTAAAGGAGAAAAAATTCACACTGTACCGTGTGACATATCAAATGAAAGGGCTTCTTGTGGCGGTTATATTATATTTTTTTCATAATTTTTAAATAAAAAGTTAAGAAGTTATTCAAGAAATTAGACGAAAAATAATCTAAATGTGCCTAAAATTTGCCCAAAATTAAAAAAAAATGTGCCTAGAATGTGCCTAAATTTTGAAAATAGTTCTTTATCTATAAATTACAGGAAAAGCTGTAAGAAGTCCTTAGTTTTAACATAACATGTTACAAAAAAGAAATTCGTTCGGAACCTTTGCACGCGAGACCGACTCGCACTTAGTTTTTATTAATATTGATAGGGCCGCGTTTGATCACAACCTGATGGAAAGCGATGAAGTTGTCGACGACGGAGAACAGTCGGGTACCTACCAATAATTACTGTAATAATTTCTTATTTTAGGGTGTCGTACCCGAAAGGTAACGAAGGGGAACCTTGTTACGAGGCCATATCCATATCTCATGATCCGTAATGTGTATTTCTATTGCCACTATTACAACACTTACAAGAAATGTGACTTTTTCAGTTTATTAAAGAAAGAAAAATGTAAAAAATCAGTTTATTCTGCCGGAAAAGACGCACAAAACACTAAAAGATAAATAACTTATCAACTACAACTATAACAAAACTAAAATTAAAAAAACACAAAACTATCAGCCCATGTCAGGACCGAACATTAATTATTATTAATTTTATGGTACGGAACACTTTGTGTGGGAGTCCGACTCTCACTTGGCCGGGTTTTTTTAAATCCGTTAAATACAATAATATATAATATATCTTGGGACAACTCACACACGGTCATCCGATCCCAAACTAGGCAGAGCCTGTGCTATGGCAACCAGAAAACTGATAAACATACTTATATATTTCTAAATACATACATATTATAGACAAATTACACCCAGACACGGAACAAATGATCATGCTCATCACACAAAGATTTTTCCTGGAATCGAACCCACGACCTCCGGTTTAGCAGTCAGGGTCACTAACCACTCGAATATATTATGTTACTAGGTGATTTTGTTTCAAAAGAGGCTCTAATTTGCTTGTTTTTCTTTGGGAGATCTAGATTCTTTCTTTTGGCTTAGTTTTAAAGACAAAACAACACTTACTGGTGTTATTTGCTGACGATACGTCCTTAATTTTTAAGATAGATAGACGTTCTACAAGTCTTGACGACGTAAATAATGCGCTACAGCAGGTCCAAAATTGGTTCACTGCGAATAGTTTAGTATTAAATGGGAAAAAAACTAAGTGCATCAGATTTGCTTTACCGAATGTCAAAAGTAATACTTGCGACATAGTATTGGACAAAGAGAAACTTGAATTCGTCGAAGACACGGTTTTCCTAGGGATCACGCTTGACTCAAAGCTACAATGGGGTCCTCATTTAACATCTCTTGCAGGACGGCTAAGTTCAGCAGCATATGCTGTCAGAAAAATCCGTCAATTTACTGATATAGATACCGCGAGGCTGGTTTATTTTAGTTACTTTCATAGTATAATGTCTTACGGTATCTTATTATGGGGACGAGCTGCAGACATCGAGTCTATATTTATTCTGCAGAAAAGAGCCATCAGAGCCATATACCATCTTGGTCGGCGCGATTCCCTAAGGGAACTGTTTAAGGATATTAACATCATGACGGTACCTTGTCAATACATATACGAAAACATTATGTATGTTCGGAAAAATATTCATCTTTTTAATAAGATTAGTGATAGGCATAATTTTAATACTAGAAATAGGAATAAATTAGATCAACCCCGATTCAGATTGGCTAAAGTACACACTTCTTTTATGGGATATTGTATTAAGTTTTATAATAAAATACCACGTGAGATTCTCGAACTGAATGAGAAAAAATTTAAAACATGCATAAAACGCACTCTATGTAGACAGGCATATTATAAACTGGAAGATTATATCCTTGATAAAAATGCTTGGCTAAATGCCGGTCCTGCTCCACAGCCTCAGCCGCTTGGTTCCACTAGTTAGGTTTTATATTTGGAAGAGATGCTCACCCTCTTTTATGTCTAATAATAATACTATTCCGCATAATCTTATATTATGTTTGGAATAAACTTTTCTTTTTCTGTATTTTCAGATTGATATTCATAGTTTTATATAATTTAGAAGCAATTTTTATTTCAAGTTCTGTAAATGTGAGAACCCTGGACCATTATGTTAATAGATAGTTTCCTTGTTTGACATGAAATAGCAGGGGCAGTTGAGGGTGTGTCATGCTCACTCCAATGTCTCGCTGATGGTGGCGCGTGTATCGGATCATTCAGTTCCCTTCAAAATGGTTGAGCTGAATGGTGCTGATGCACGCGTCATGTTCGTGAACGGGCGCCGTCAGTGGAGACTGGTCATCCCTTGGTTGCCACTGCCTCATTTTAATATTTCATACTATAAATTGTTTTTTTTCTTTCTTTACATTGTTCTCATATATAGAAGCAACAAGGTTTATGTAACCAGGATTTTTGTAAACATAAAATGATTTAAAAGAGTGTCCGTGGAGTTTCTTGCACGTTCTTCTCCATAGAGATCTACGCTTGCGAACGTGCAAATAGCTTCATGTTTTTGACGGACTGACTTTGACAATTCAAAAGTACCTGATAATGGTTTATTTGAAATAAATGCTTTGACTTTTGACTTTTTTTTGACTTTTGAGGCTTTGACCTTTTTATAGATTTTGGATATCTGAATTTGGCATTGTTTTCAGCTATTAGGATTATAATGGCTTTTGCCCACGTCTTTGCATATCCCGTATTTTTCCCGTTCCCGTAGGAATTTCAGAAAATCCTCAATTATTGCTCTACTTTACTCGATTCGGGTGTGCGTTATCTGTCAGTCTTTCAGTCAGCCACTTGTAACGGAAGAGTTTTATAGTAATTGTTTTATTTTATGAAGAGCCTTCGTTTGTTTGTTTTTTACGCTCTCACGCCTAAATAGCTGAACCGATTTTAATGAATCTTGGCGCAACATTACTTGTATTTTAAAAAAAATTAGATAGTAGTTTCGGAGATAAGAGGGAAATGGTCATGGTGGTTTTCTTGAATATTTTAAAAACTATTTATATGAAAATTATAAAAAAAATATTATTTAAACTCTCACTATAAGCCCTTTCATTTGTTTTGTCACACGGTACAGTTAGAAAGACTTTTTTTTTGTTTTTTTTTTTATAGTATGTCCCTTAAAAGGAAAAAAAATGAGTATGGGGTCAACTCAAAATTTATTTATTTACGTAATGCGTCCGTATTTGGGTCACAAAGATACCAACTTTCAACAGAATCGGTCCAGCAGTCTCAGAAAAAATTGGTTGTAACAGACATACAGACAACCGAGTGACCCCATAAGGGTTCCATTTGTTACGGATGATGGGAACCCTAAAAACGATCTAAGTACGAACTGTCGTTCCAATGGACCAACATTTAATTTTGCGCCAATTTTGTACTAAAATAAACAAATAATTTACGAATTAATGAACCAAAGTTATAACATTTAAATTAAAATCGGTTATCGGCAAACACAAAACCAATCTGCTTTTGACAAACACAACAGAAACATTTTCACATCATTGAACTATTAAAATTAAGTTTGAATTTCAATCGGTTAGTTGTTTCTTTCCACTTCAATTTGTTCTTTTTCATCTAGTGGACGATGAATACTCTGCGATAACGCTATTCGAACGCTTTGATAACGCTGCTTGCACGCAATGACAACTGAGCTCGTCCAAAAAGGGCGAATTCGCCGCGAATCGTTACGTGCGAGTTTCTACGCGCGTTTGCGAGGTACTGGGCGTCAATACATCGCATTCACAAGCATCGCGCGTATTTAAATTACGCGCATAAATCGCGTGCACTACGCCAGACTCTCGTACATACTAGGGATGCCTTGGTTGAGTCCAGTTTACGCGCGAAATTCAAAACGGGTGCACGTCTACTGATTGACTACTGACTGAATTCGTCCCCAAATGCTCGCGCGTTGGTATGCTCCCTCTGGACGCAACGTAAGCAAGTGATACGCGCGAGAGAATCGCGGCGAATTCGCTTCTTCTGGACAAGGTCTAAAGGAACCCTTAAACTGGCGCAACGCGACTGTGAGACAACGCATTTTCCCACGAATTGTTCCATCCATAAAGCAAATTTAGAACAATTTCTATCAAAATACGTCGCATTGTCGCGTAGCAACTGTCTGCGGGAGCCCTAAGCCTAGATGCGAAGGTAAACGCAATAAAGTCACTGGTCCTGTATATTTTATTGGGCCCAAGATTAATATAAGTCACTGGATTGAGTCAATCCAGGGAAGCGACATTTTGATCCCAGGGATACGAACCATAGCCTCGGATCTGAATAAAATGGCTGGGGTAGGAACCGAATAAAACGAACGCTTATTTGTTTTATGCTGTAATATTTGACGATTTTGATCAATAATAATCGTGAATCTAGTTTGTTTTATATTTCGTACTCATCATCTGCCTAGCCTTTTCCCAACTATATTGGGGTCGGCTCCAAGTCAAGCCAGATTCAGCTGAATACCAGTATTTTACGTGGAGCGGCTGCCTACCAGACCTCCCCAACCTATTAACTGGGTAACACGGTACTTTTTGGCAAGACTGGTGTCAGATTTTCCAGCTTCTGACAATCCGTAACGACTGCCAAAGATCTCCAAATGACAGCCGGGACCAACGTGACTTAACATGCTTTCCGAGGCACGGAGGATTCACCCATCCACAGACCAACCTCGGCAAGCGTAGCTTAACCTCGAAGATCGACCCATGTGGCTGTTATAATTTAGTCACGAGCTCCTCCTGCTCCTCCTGCTCGAGCTGTTTAATATTTCGTACTGATGTACCTAAATCATATTGAAGCCACACAATTTTATTTTATTGGTACAACAATAAAAAAAATACTTGAATACCTCATTATAACTTACTAAAGTTGCGCAAGAATTTTGGCAATATTTAAATGTTTTCTTAACAGAATAAGGTGTTTTTGTTGAAATAGTTAGTTGTACCTGTTATTTAAATCAGATTGCAAACAATTTTATTATTGTTGCTATCATTAAAACCGAATCAAGTTGTCCATGTCTTTGTTAAGATCACACATTTGCGTATTTTGTAGGGCATGGTCTGGTAAATAATGTTGTTGAACACATAACTATCCATAAAATCTATTTTCCAGAGCTCTGAAAGATAGGTTTGGAATCAGTCTAAACATTGTTCAATTTTTAATTGTTTACTCCGCGTGAATGTCGAAAATGATCCGAAGGGAACACACTCTCGGATTAAAAAGTAGCCTATGTATTAATCCAGGGTGTCAGTTTCCTGCATACCAAATTTTATCAAAATTGGTCTAGCCGTTTGCGGGTAAAGAAGTAACAGACATACACACACTCACAAACTTTCGTCTTAATAATATTAGTGCGATGTGATGTGATTGTACACTAACACAACTTTTATGCAGTGATAATAAAGTTCACACTACAAAGGCGATTAACTCCATTTTTGATTGAGTTATTCTCACCCATCAACCACATTATGTAATAGACCATACCCTACTTTAGACGCTTATGTAATATATACACTACGTAATCATGTACGGCATGGTTTTATAATACTCACATAAGGTCACATGTGTCTTTATAAGCTACGGTTTTTGCGACCTTTTGTGACAAATAATAATTTTGTTGTGTCTGGGATCTTGCTTCATATTTCACAAATAACGAGGTCTATATAAGTATCCACATTCCTTATCTGATATCTTTAAGTTGAGGATCACCTTGTCAAGTCATTTGATCAAATTAGAACTTAATTTTTTACATGATCTTATATCTATACTAATAAAAATGCTGAAGAGTTTGTTAGGTTCGCTTATCTTTGGACCTACCTGTCGGATTTGGATTTTTTGACGTGACAACGTCTAATAAATCGATGAACGCCGGCTGCACGTACGAAAAAGGATGACTCATTGTAACGTTACGCTCATTGTAACGTTACGATCATTTCATCAATGTTTTCTTATGACGTTGTCACGTTAAACTATCGTCCATAAACCGACTTTACAGACAACCAATTTATTTTTGTATATGATAGCCACATTAGGCATATACGGGAATGGGAAATTTATACAGGAATGGGGAAAACGGGATATGCGCGTACGAAGTCGCGGGCAAAAGATAGTGGTATTATATAGGGGGAGAAAAATTGAGTTAGGAATTGAGTTTCTCAGGACAGCTGGCGCTTGTCTAGCAAGTTTGTCATAAGTGGTTATGAAATACCTAGTGCACGAGAGAAAATTGAGGAAATGAATCAAATCAGACAATATGGAGACATCGATACGACGATAAATGAAAACACTGGTAATACTGGTTCATAGCCTGAATATTTTGAAACTACTATAAATCCTGTACCGGGTAAAACGGGGTGGATAGAAATGATGGGGTGGATAAAAACGGAACTTTGATTAGAATTTACACGTTACTTAAATAATGCACCTGGACGGTTGGGCAAAGATTGACACTGATTGAATTTCTGAGTGGCAACTTCGCTGTCGAGGTCGCATTTGCATTCATCCGAATCGAAACAATATTAACGTGTCTTTCAATTTCAAAAGTGGTCACATTTTGCACAAAATAGAGAGGTGCGGTACTGTTTGCGACTTCACCCGCGTCTATTACGTTATCGCAAGAAAACGTACTGCAAGAATAAAAATGTCCAATGTCATAATCCAGTTCATGTTCTATCCGTGGGCTAACTTTCATCGAGATCCTTTCAGACATTGCAGCGTCATTGAAAAACGAACATACAGATTTTCACATTTATCATATTAGTTGCATAAATGAAGTTAATAAAAATCGCTTGATTATGTAGGGAGAAAACCCACAAAATAACTGCAAGAAGCTACTTTCAAAACAAAAAAAAGCAGGCAGGTATCTGGATTGATGTACTCGTATGACATAAATAAACAAATGTTAAAACGACTGTTTATTCAACATTCAATAAAAAAGGTCAAAAGATTGATTCCAAAGAAACAATCACGATACCCGCTGCATGTTCAGCTACCGAGAAAAACACAATTTTCATGGAAGAAATTAAATATTGATTCTCGTTGGCTTACTAACAAGCCCTTGAATAGTAAACTGTAATCAATATTCGACGCTAGGTGGGTCATTCTACTTTGAGAGGAAAAATGTGATAATACTGGAAATCAGCTGCTTTACCAAAGATGACCTTACATTTACTTGTTACATAAATTAAATAGCTCTTAAAAATTTATCTCCTCCCAACCGAATTTTGACCACGGTGGCCTGTCAATGAAGATTAGCCAAATACGTAGGAGATATTATATCCGTTGTTACACACAGGTGCACTGTCTGTTCCTTAACTCTCATAGTACGATGGGACGGCAATCCGACACGACTGTGGAGCGGTCAGGCGCAAGACCGGCTTTATGCGACTTCTTAGGCTCGGGGTATCACACCACCCACTTCCAAACTTCGGGATGTTGTTCCTAAGTAATTTCTAATGGAACAACTCAATAAAACATTTCCCAACCCGTGAATTGAACCCAGGTCCTCAAGATCAACAGTCGCGGTTGGCAATTACTAGACCAACGAGGGACTCGTAATTTGTATGACAATGGCTCCATCAAATAAATGCAATTTTAAGTTTTTCATTATTGTATTTTTTTTTAATGTCATATTTATACTTCTACAAGGGGACAGGCTTTTGTACATCGAAAAGTAGAATGACCCAGGTATCGAATGTCTTGGTGTCATTGTTAATTATTATGGGACCGGCCCTGAATGTTTCAGGGTTTCAGGTGCAACGTTTCCCACGTTCGTTTTGAATTGATGATACTTAGTTTGCTGAGGCGGGTCAGATTTGAAGAAGGTGCGAACCTTAAAGTTTTGTTTAGGCTTTCGTGGCGCTGTTCATTTCTTTTTTTTTTATGTTTTGCGTGTGATTATTTGCGCTGTTCATTTGTTTTTGAGTACGCATTAGTTTGCGTATTGGGTGAGTGTTCATGAACTTTAGATTAAAGTAGTTGCTCGAGAATCCGCTTGCGTATTTAAACATTAAACACCTTTCATATGGCAATCGAATTTCTATCAATCAAATAATTTTTTTGTGATTAAAAATATGTATTCAAGTGTTTATAAAGCGAATTGTTTTTGTGCTCGATTTAAGTTGTTTATAATACCTATTTATAAAATCACACAAATCATCGGGTGGTATTTTGGTAATATTTAACAGGCAACAAGCCTCATCAAATATGAAGGAGAATACTATGTATTTGTAACGTTCGTATACTAATGTGTGACCTTTACCGAACATTCTCCGTATTTTAATTCTTGAAGGTTTCAAATTGGTTCAGTGAATATTTGTTTTTAACACGGTATATGTACGAATAGGTGTTGTCCTAATAGGTTTTGTCCTAATAGAAAACGATCATCGCTTCAATACGCTATAGTCGCGTTCATTTGTTCTGCAAAACCGAAAAGGTGCGACGGCGTATTCGGGATACCGAACCAATTAACGCACCGATCGCTTATTGGCGCGAATAACGATACTTATAGGGTCAATTTTACAACAGAGATTATCTACCAAGTATATTGAAAAATATTATGCGATTGTTATGTCAAATGAAACCTTTATTCAAATAATTCTTTCTTTTGTTCCCAGGAGTGTGGCCAGCAGAAAGTTTGGAAAGCCCGGCGACGGTACGCGGCAGTTCCGTGGACTACGCAGCAGCGCTACTGCTCGCTGCAATGGCTGCTGTTCTGTTAGCTGCTGTGGGTTATCAATGTGCTGCTACATGGAGGTGGATAGTTGGAAGGTAGGTGTTATATTAAATAACACAAAATATGAAAAGGGGCATTGTACTCATCATTATTAACAACTCAGTCCAACATCCAAAGCAAGAAAAAAAAACAGCTGTTCTCTAATGAGTTTTTCCGTAATTAATTCTGCTTCACCCTATAATAAGGGAATACGACAAGAGTGAAAATGCAAAAGTATGCAGCGGTAATTTAGTGACAAAGATTTAAACAGCAACAGTATACTGGTTACGACATATGAGTCGCAGGATCCGGCTCGAAGTACCTACCATTTGCTTGTCTGTTTTTATTTTGAGTTTTTGCTAAAAAATGTGCGATAGAATGTAAGTAAAGACGCAGAGCACTGTTTATTAACGGCCGGTTTCAATAACGTATCTACCTTTAACTAACTGTCAAATTAGCTACCAACAGTAACTGAAACGTCATTTTTAGGTAGCTTATTTGAAAGCTGGTCAAAGATAGATACGTTAATGAGACCGGTCATAAGAGTTAAGCTTTACGGCCTGTTGCTGTAAGCCAGCTGTTAGCACGAAAGGCCCGAAGAGGATGCGTTGCAGATTCACTCAGTCCACCTGAATAAAGGTGTAACAAATAAACGAAAATCAGCTCTTCAGAATATTTTGTCGAGTTATGAAAACATAAATTTACGGGGCTGCTGAATGTAAGTTAGGTTCCACAGTAACAGTTGTTCATATTAATGAGTACTATGAATGAGCAGTTTGCAATGTATCTGTTACACCCAGTAGTAATAATGCACTGGTTGCAGATAGAGTACGTGAGTTTTACAGATACGAGGATGTTAGAAGCGGAAAACTGGACTTTACACATTTGTATAATATTATCATATGTATTGTAACTTTTCTATTTAGTATAGCTGATATTCAGACCCGATAGGTGGATGCTTTAAACATCATATCTATTTCTTCATCTGCCAAACTCATTCACTGTCACTATCCATATTTTTAAAGGTTTTTCCTCTATATTTCATCACGTCCATTTTCCTCTTAGCACTTACTCCAGTTCCTTCCTTACTGAAATATTTAAAACAGACTTCGGAAGTAAGATGACGTTGAAAGCATGTTTAGCAGACATTTTACAGTCTGCAATGAAATTACATTTTAAACATTCGCGATGTGAATTTCCTGGGAAGCGCTTTTTGTTTAGCGTCTTTGACAGTTAAAAACGGGACCTGTTAAGTATTTAGTTTCTTGAACATGTAACTGGGGCTCTCAAGGAAACATATTGGCAAGTGTTTCTCTGATAAATTAAGACTGATTTGCTTTACAACCAGAAATACTAAACACAAGATAATTCATTAGGGTATATTACTGAAAAAATCTAATTAGTCCGACAGATAGATTTCCAAAAACTATTGGACACGTGTTTTTTCATTTTTCACATAAACACAAAATGAAGATAATATAGTGCGTTGAAAACAAGCGTGACGTCACTATGATAGTACAATTATAACCAGTAAAGAATACGTGTCCAATATTTTTTGAAAATATATCTGACGGACTAATTAGATTTTTTCAGTAAATTACATTTTCTCGAAAGGGCAATGTGTATGAAATTGCTATGCACTACCGAAATGTCACGTGGTCAGGACGAGCCAAAGACTACAATAGTATGGACGAGCTATTGCTAGACATTTGCGTAACTGTTGGAAAATTACTTTGTCGTGGCACTCAGTAGTTTGTAAAGCAGACTAGCATTAGTTAGTGATGTAATAATTTGATTACCTTTTGAGCCGAATCAAATCCAGCACTATTTTGTACGTTTTGAAAGCCTTTGTTCCATATTAACAATCAAGTTCTTTATGATCACCTTTTCGCTCTACTTGCTAGTTAACAGAGGAGCAATTCTGAAATTTTTAGGAGTGTTCACATTTCCATACCTTGATAGTTCGCAAACTGCCAAAAGCACCTCTGATTTCCCCACATTTTGTCATTGACATTGGATCTCTTTTCAAGCACGAGACTTGGCCTTTTGATCACTACCACCTCTTCTATCTTAGCTAGCTCTCAAATATTAACCTATATTATCTCTCCTCCCTTTTCTTGACCAACCATTATCATCATATTTCACCTCCTCTCTTAACAGATCCCTTTGGTGCAGGGCACGGAGGGACTCTGAAGACAGCAACTGTGACTCCCTCTCCCGTCAAGCTGCTATCCGCATCAGTCACTCCCTGCCTGACCTGCAGACCGAGCCTTTGAAGCAGGAGTATGTGCAGGAGCATAAAGATCCGGCCAAAAAGGTAAGATTAATGATTTTAGCGATACTTGTGTCAGCGGCATACTTCTACAAGTGCTTGAGAAGCATTTGTAAACGGCGACTTATTTAAATGGTTTAACCTTTTGAACAACAGAGCAACGCATCGGCGTACCCCTGACTCCAAGACACAAATTCGCCATATTTTTTGTCACATATTTGTGACGTTTGGCGTACAGGGTAAGCTTTGGTTTGTTAACATTTACATATGTGAAAATGGCGATCAACAGGTTTAACTCTTCTCGCATTGGTTTGGGTTTCCGTACAATGCAAAGACAGGTCATACAGGGCAAGAAAGTTTCACATATTGCTTAGTTAATTTATGAACTAAGCCCCACAGAACCGTAGTAATGGTTTGACTGTGGGGTCGGTGAGTCTCTACATATACACTCATTCGTTAATTTGTATTTTTAGAATTACACTGTAGCACTTTAACACGTTTCTAAATAATATCTTCTTAATTTATTTTTAAAACAATTTTTATTCATTTCACTTATTATGTCTGTCGGCAGACTGTTCAGTACGTAATGGTATTTTTAGAGTTCTGTCACTAAATTATTTGGTGACTCTGGCCACACTGAATCTGCCAGCAGTCATAGAATATACATTGGTGGTCGAAAATCTTTAAAAAATAAATGTGGCATTGTCATGTTGAAACATGCAAGACGCACTAAACAGGTCGATGAGGCGATGTTTAAAATAGGTTTATGTTCGTAATGTGCTACGTACCACAATCAATATTCCAATTACTCATGCTCATATTTTTTTTTAATTTTTGGAAAATATGTTATTAAGTTTATCAGAATATAAAGTGATACTGACGCAGTTTTTAAGTTTTATTTACTAACATAATTATTATTATTGGTATTTATCCATGGGTCTTTGTAACCTGAAAATAAATGGTTTATTATTATTTCTTTCATTTATTGCATTAAAAATTAAATTACATTTTTAAACATTAAAATACAAAGATATAAAAATATTTAAAAATATAAAAATAGTAGTAGTTATTATTATTATAAGCTGCAAAATACAATTTAAATCACGGTCCACAACGTGCGATGTCGTAATAAGTCGTCCCCAAATTCCAATGACTTCGTCGACTATCCAAATTACCGTCTTATATAAATATACATAAGAAACAAACCCTCCTATGTTGATCTTGGTATTAAGTTGTAGACGAGACAGGTCTGGTCAGAAACTTACATAACTTGAGTTGCTAAAGGATGTAGGTCACTGGAACGCAAGTGTAGGCGTTACTTTAGTAAACTAATACGTGTGTATGTCATGTACTGTTGTCAAACTCAGACCTTATCCTTACTAATATTATAAATACGAAAGTAACTCTGTCTATCTGTTAAACTTTCGCGTCTATACCACTAAACAGATTTTGATGAAATTCGGTACAGATATAGATTAGACCAATTTTTTTTAAGGATGGGAAATCATCAAATGACTTCTTCCGCCCTGGGTGGAGTGGAAGGGAGTGTCAGAGTTTTGCTTACTAAAACCCATCCATTAGATTATCGAAAAATATTGGATACGTATAAATTTTATCTAATCAATAACGTGGCAATACCGCCAGTCTTTTGGGCTCACTTCTAGTCGACAGCGATGCGGACGAATTTTTTGACGCCATATTTCAGTTAGGACTTTTTATTTTTACTTTAAGTGTAAATAGATTAATTAGTGTTTAAAATATGAAATCATCAATAAAAAATACGAACATAAAACGCATCAAAGATAAGAAGTGGGGGCTTGTAACGTCACTTTCCAGTAAAAAGTGTACTGGTAAATGACGTCACATGAGTTTTCAACGAACTGTATCGTCTTCATTTTTTTTAACGTGACAAAAAAAAATTTGGAAATCTATCTGATGGACTAATTAGATTTGTTTAGTCAATTACCCTATTAATATAAAGTATACCCTACTCGAGATATATCTTAGCAAAATCCTTTTGTTATCAAATCATACGAGTACGTTACATATTGTTCAGCAAGAAAAGTCAGGAACCTCTTGACATGGAAAGAAAATGAAGAGATATTTAGGGCATAAGTAGGACATTGTACCTAGTACCTAACTAATAAAAAGAAAAAAATATATAAGATTTCTTATTTTCTAGGTCTATAATTCAACATGAAAACTCTCTTTGAGCTTTCAGAAAATGTTTATTATTTTTTCTAAGCAAGCGAGGTATTGACTTCGTAATATACGTAAGTTGATAGATCAAATATTAGACCAGATTGGCGTGGTCTTGACATCCTATTTTAGGGTTCCATACTTCAAAATTATAAACGGAACCTCTAAATGCAGAATCACTTCACTGTCTGACCATCCGGAAGTCTGTCTAAATTACCCTTTGTCTCAAAAACTTGTTAAGGTATGAAGTTGAAATTAACATTAAATACGAAGGTCCACAATCCCTTAGGGCTTTAAAAAAACAAGCTTAACTAAAAGTCAACCCAATTAAAAAATACAGCCATTGATGCGACTTTTTGATACTCGCAAATTAATCAAAACCTCGGCTTCTTCCCGTTGCCAATCATAAAATTCGACAAAAAGCGGGGTCTCACAGCACAAGTAAAGGATAACATCCTTAAAAAGACTACACATTCTTACACATCACTTTCAAATCAAAACAAAACAATTCACACTTAAAAGGCGTCGACAAAACAAACAGCCTTCGTGAGATGAATCTCGTTGACAAAGAAAACCTTTTTATGCGATCCTCGGTAAACATGTGGGAGATCACACTGGGTAAATAAATAGTGGGAATCCTTTAATATTGTACTTTGTGTCTCAATGATCTCGAGGAGCTTCTTGATAAATGATAGTAGAGGATTCCAAGTAAGATCGACCTACACTCACTTGCTTATTAAAATTATATTTTTTATCTAATAAAAGATGTTTCTGAACATATACAAATAGGGTTGCCGTAAAAAATATGATTATAAGGTCATAAAAATATGGTGGATATTATATGCTAAGACTTTTCATTTAGACCAGCGGTTCCGAATCTGTGGTCCGCGGACCACTGGTGGTCCACAAGGGCCAAAACATGGTCCGCGAAAGGTTTATATTTCACTCTTTCCATCTCAAAAATGTCATTGATGCAAACTGATTCTAAGTGTCTATCAGAAATGTTGCCTATATGATACTTATAAGTTTTTTTTAGATCAATACTGTTTAATTTTCTTCTTGATTTATGGTTCCTGCTAGCAACAAAGAAATCAAAGTGGTCCCGGATCAAATAAAGGTTAGGAACCACTGATTTAGACCTAGAAAATAATCTGGCACTTTCCCACGTACTTAATCAATAGACCAGAATTTTCTCGATTTTGGTAACAAAAAGACATGAGCGGATAATCCCTCTAGTGTAGTTTTCATAAATATGTAGTTTGATAAAGAAATAAGGCTCGTTTTACTCGGTTTAACCTTAGATTTCGTTATCCAATTCGATAGAACATCACCTGTAGGCACTTATCTAGAATTGAAATATTATTCCCTGGAGTGAATACTCATCTCTCTTTCTTATATTGCTGTAGAAATTGTTGAAAGTGGAGCCATTTAACCTTTTTACGTAATGGTCTAAGAGACGGTACAGCTCGACCTTCACCCGCCTGATAACCAGATGGGGGCCATATTTTTATTCAAGACATTTGGTCAAAAAATGCATTTTCAAAGCCTGTATACATTGTTCGAAAGTTAAAAATTACGAACCATACAATAGAACGTGCGGTAAAATAGGTACTCTCATTTAAGTACCTATTTTGCCACATCCTTAGTATAGTTTTTTTTTAATTTCCAATAAAAATATATAAGAATTCCACCAAGGCGTTTCACATTACTAGAATAAATAAGCTGAATGATCGAACCTCCTTGGAAGCGCTTTTGCTCAACGATAGATGTAGTTCTAATTTTGCAAATTAAAAATAGCCATGAACAATTTTCGATAGGCAAGCTATCATAGGCGTGTTAATAAATCAATAAAATTTGACAAAAAATGTGTCCAATCTGATTATCAGATGGGTGAATGTCGATATTCCACGTCTCTTCAACTATAACAGATCCTTTATTCACATATTGCTTTTTGGAAGTAATGCTGAGGTGGTTACATAAAAAAGGTGTTTGGAGCTCGTTTTATAATCGACTTCAAAAAAAGGAGGAGCGGTTGTATTTTTTAATTTTTTTTTATGTTTGTTCTCTCATAACTCCATTATTTATGAACCGATTTGAAAAAATATTTTCATATGAAAGGATATACGTTTCAATTGGTCCCATAGAAATTTCATCAAAATCGGTTCAGCAGTTTGGTTTTTAATCAAAATAGCTGGGAAAAATAGAAAACATATCATCCAAGTAAACAAAATCGCGTCTTTTGCTTTTCAGTGGTGTTGTTCGGTGTGGGCTACCACTAAAAAGTGGAAAATAAATATAAATTACTTTTTTTACAAAAATCTCCAACCGACATCCGAATAAAAAACTAAAAAAAATATGAGAGATTCAATTGACTTCAAAATCTGCTGGTAATTTTAGGGTTTCGTATGTCTTAATGGAAAAAGGGAAGCGTTATAGGATCACTCGTTTGTCTGAATCGTTTTTATCCTAATCCAGAACATAACAAAGGTTGACTGGTAGAAAATGCCTTCTCCAATTTTTTTTTATTTGAGATGTGTTTGCTCTTGACTGTAGTCTAGGTCATTGTCGACAGAGACAAAGTCGACGATAAAGCGAGCTTACCCAGAAGAAGCCTGTTCACTCTAATTTTGAAGAGATTAGGGTTGTATGCGTTCGGAAACACAGATGCAAGCAGAGAGTTCCACTCCGTTGCAGTGCGCATTATAAAAGACGTTTGGAAACGTTTAGTGCGAATTGGTGGAATAGCAATAAGGTAGGGATGGTAACTTCCAGTGCGTCTAGATGTCCGATGGTAGAAGGGGACCGGCGGGATGAGGTCGTGGAGTTCCTGGACACTCTCCCCAAAGTACAATCTGTAGAAGACCGACAAGCAGGCAATCTTGCGGCGATGAGCCAAGCTGTGAAGCTTGGCATCCACCAGTTTTACGCTGCCAATGAGCCTTTTGATCTGCGTTCCACCGAGTCAAGCGCGGCAAGTTGGTATTTAGCTGAGCCATCCCAAAGGTGGCTGCAATACTTCAAGCAGGATCGGACTTGAGCTTTGTAAAGGGTTAAAAGCTGTCCAGACGTGACGTATCGTTTCAATCTATTTAGGATACCCAGCTTTTTGGGCTTTGTGCTCAATGGTGGCACCAAAGTTGAGACTGGGTGTTAACTTCATGCCTAGAAGCTCGAGCCGATCGCTTGCAGGGACAAATGCACCCCGAAAAGTAGGAGTTAGGCCGAAACGACTCCTTTTTGTGGAAAAATGACATGCTTGTGTTTTGATGGCGTTAAAAGAGACCAGATTGCCATCACCCCACTGGGAGACAAGACTTAAGGTCAAAATTGTCCACTCTACCATGACCTCTCTCAAGGAACGAACTTCTTCCACGCTTGCCGCCTTGATGCATTAAGTCCGCCCATGTACCACTATTGTACAAACAGTTTAAATAAATAAACATGTTCTACTCGTATGCCAAGTTTAATCCAAATCCGATCAGATGTTAAGGCGTGATTAGTAATAAATAGACGGAAAGACAGACAAAGATAATGAAAAGATACAATTTGCCGAACTGATTTCTCTTTGCATGCAAATCTTGAATGGTTCTTTTGCGTTTTCTTCTGTGAGCCCTTCAAAAATTTCGAAGCATCTTTTGTCATCTAATAAATAAGGCATCAGTATCTCAGTCAATATTTGTATGTTGTGTCCATGAATCTAAACTTTATTGTTTCTTTAAGCCGATCTTTTTAACCAAAAGCTCTTTTGAGACTAAATAACGAGACCCTCCATTATAATTAAAAAGTGTTGCTTTTAAAAACTTTTACTGTGTTTACTTACGACGTTTTTGAAGGCAGTGACCTTATAAAATTGAGATTAATAAGTTTGACTACTTCAAAAATTGTCAGTTGCTTTTAAATTGCAATGTTTTAAGAAAGAAGAACGCACTTTTTTCCATTAACTTTTTTTACACGGGAATCATATTGCTGTAAAATTTTGTTTTTTATTTACAAAATGTACAGTCTAAACAGTGTTTGGTCAATGCCTTACTTCACCTAGCATCACCACGGCTTGCCAGGAGCCCTGCCTAGCTCCATTTTTCCATTGTCGAACTCCTTCGAATGTCGTCGGATCTCAACATCAACATGATTTTTTGTCACATACATGTAAATTTTATTCCCTTGTTTCACGTCTTATTGAATAGTCTTGGGACGCCACTTGATCACTGCCTTACTCTACCTATCATCACCGCGGCTTGCCAGGAACCCTGCCTAGCTCCATTTTTCCGATGTCGAACTCCTTTGAATGTCTTCGGATCTCAACATCAACATGATTTTTTGTCACATACATGTAAATTTAATGCCCTTGTTTCACGCCTTATTCAAACTTCATTATGTATGATATTGGAACATACATTCCGGATCAGTTCGCGTCCGGTAGACAGGAAATTCTACGTTCCCTGAATTTGAATACAGAAATATGGTATTCATCGAGTGTACTGTTTCACACATTTCTGCTCTGGGGAGCGATGACCTCTTTTCCTCTGAGTAATGTGTATGAAAATGATGGAAACCTTTTTCTTAGCATTTATCTGGCGTTCTCTCCGATGTTATTTACATGATATCATAATTTTTGGCACGTTTTTTCCCAGGGCTGGTATGGGACATTTCGGCTTGAATCTGTGGTTAACCAAGACCTTCTTGGTCCCGGATTGTTTTTTTTTGATACGATGAACTGTGTAAGCCCACATGCAAAAAATATTTTATGTCCTGTCTTTTGGTATAACAAAATCGGTTGTCTAAAGTAAATGAAGTAAAAGAATCTTTCTTTTTTCGAGTCGATGGTTAACGATGAAATCCTCCAAAGTACAGGTGAATGGGCACTTGGGGCCCATTCACCTGTACTTATTATTATTATTATTATTTATTCCCATGGGTGACGTAAGAGGCGACTAAGGGACCAGCGAATGGGCAGCAGCATTCTCTATGTATTGCAATAGCTCAATTGCGATCGCCAATCGGCCTGCCAAGCGTGGCGATCATGGCAGTCGGGGGGGGGGGGGNGGGGGGGGGGGGGGGGGGGGGGGGGGGGGGGGGGGGGGGGGGGGGGGGGGGGGGGGGGGGGGGGGGGGGGGGGGGGGGGGGGGGGGGGGGGGGGGGGGGGGGGGGGGGGGGGGGGGGGGGGGGGGGGGGGGGGGGGGGGGGGGGGGGGGGGGGGGGGGGGGGGGGGGGGGGGGGGGGGGGGGGGGGGGGGGGGGGGGGGGGGGGGGGGGGGGGGGGGGGGGGGGGGGGGGGGGGGGGGGGGGGGGGGGGGGGGGGGGGGGGGGGGGGGGGGGGGGGGGGGGGGGGGGGGGGGGGGGGGGGGGGGGGGGGGGGGGGGGGGGGGGGGGGGGGGGGGGGGGGGGGGGGGGGTCCCTTGGGGGAAGCTGGGAAAAGGCGTGCCCAGACATATCAGCTGTCTGCCATTGTGGGCCAGTCTTTTCGAAATCAGTCACATTCGTCCATTCATTTTCGTTTTTGAGATCCCAATGAGTGGTTCTTCTAGCCCACAGCTCATCTAGAATCTCGCATGACCAGCTCAATCACACTGGATTGACAACATTAAAGTTTGTTTTGCTTTGCGGTACGTTCACGTTCACACGAAGTCAAATTTTTACGGATCTGATTTTGACCGTTTACGGCAGAAACAAATGCTCTGTTTCATACGGCTTTCGGTTTTGCTTTTCTGCAATAGTTATTTATGATTCTACTGCGGTAAGTTGGTGTTTACAAACGAGTAGACGATTGTAAGCCCGAGACGAAGTCGTGGGCTTAACAGTCAGGAATTTGCAAAAACCAATTTCCGCACGTGTGCCATTCAACGTTTTTCAACACAATTGCGAGAAAACAGTAAATTATAGGTAATTAAACAAACATTTAGTTTTTAGATATCAGTCGGAAAGTCGCTACAATCTTTGACGTTCCTTATATGAAAATAACGCGAATTTGCAAATGGCGCCTCATGCGCGTGGTGAAAATTAGAACTACATCTTTCGCCTCATGTTCTCTTTATTATTAAAATGAGACAACCGTATTGAGCAAAAGCGCTTTCAAGGAGGTTTGATCATTCAGCTTATTTTTCCAGTAATATGAAACTGCTTGGTATAATTGTTATAGTTTTTAATCGTAATAAAAAAAAACCGTAAAGGATACACACGGCGCTATGTACAGAGGAGTGCGGTAAAATAAGTACTTAGATGAGAGTACCTATTTTACCGCACGTCCTATTGTATGGTTCGTAATTATTAACTTTCGAACAATGCATACAGGCTCGTAAACGTATTTTTTGAGCAAATGTGTTGAAAAAGAATTATGGTGTGTCACCGTGTGAATAGGCAATTGTAAACTTCATGTAGGTACATAATAATATCGACATCACTTCCAGTATCCCAATAAAATTACGTAACAAAACTTACAAAACTGCTAAAGAAAATTATGAGATAATGATGTATAACTTCTCCACTTTCCTCACATGGTAACAAAGGGTTTGTAAGAGAACTCTGAAACTCCTAGAAACTTACGTTTAACTCTCAAAGGTCGAGCCGGCTAGACGAGACGGATTGATCGGTTTCTACGTACACACATAAAAGGGAAAAATAAGGTTTCCGACTTGAAATTACTTTGATGTTATTTGTTACAAGAAGGCTTCTGGAAAGGGAGACAATAGTTATGCCCCTTGGTAACAATTTTTGTACGGATGTAAAGTGAAAATCTATTAGTGAAAACGACTGTCATAAGTTCAAAATGTTTGGTAATGGCCCTGTGGCATTCAAAGCAGCGTTGACTTCAATTAGGCCATTAAACTGCACCTTTGAACGTCATCATTTACAGTTCAGTAAAATAATAGTATTCAATTAATAAAGTGACTCTTCTGTCCATTCGGAAAGGTAGGTTTTATGGAGTTGAACGGACAAGAAACTCCATAGTTACTCATTTCAAATAATGTTTTTACAATATTTGGTATACAAAAATTAATTTAATATTGTGTGAGGACGATGCACCCAGAGTAAGTTATTTAAAGGAACAAAGTATAAGTGTAAACTTATTCATTTTCTAAATACATTTAAGTACATGGTACTCACATATTTACAAATAATGGAACCATTAATTAAACAGTGTGTGAGTTAACAGAAAAATAAAAACGTGTTCTAATGGCCTGGTGAAGGCCGCGAGGATCTAGAGGATGCGAGATGCACAGGACCGGTCCCTGTGGCGACAATTGGGGAGTCTTATTTCCAGCAATGGACGTCTCTGGACTCAAATGATGATGATGACGTCAATCTGATACATTTGGATTTTCAAAATTCGCTATCATTGATAGAATGTTACTTTGTATTGGCACTCTGGATTGAAAAAGTAAAAGCATCTTTGTGTCATCGTTACGGATCCAGTAGGGATGGTGACTTTGTGGACAGTCAACTGTTCTGTTGGGCAAGCGCGACTGCCGAGCGTGGATTCCTGGGTTCGATTCCCAGGTCGGGCAAAAAGTGTTATTGGTTTTTTCCAATAGGAATTTCTCAGTGACAGCCCGGTTGTTTGGAAGTTGGTGGTGTGACACCCCCGTGCCTCGGAAAGCACGGTAAGCCATTGATCCTGCGCCAGATCCTTTTCCGGTCGTATCGGGTTGCCGTCCCATCGGAATATGAAAATGATGGAAGAGGGAGTGCACCTGTCTTTGCGCACACAGTTGTGCACTATAATATGTCCCGCGCCGATGGCTAGTCTCGGTTGAGATTGGCCACCATGACCGAAATCGGTCAGGAGGACTATACAGACAGTCTTAGTACATCGTATTTTTTACTCATTCCCGCTCCATGTAAAATATAAACTGGTATCAGCTGCATACGATTACATCGGAAACTAACCCCCTGCCCTTTAAAAGGGCTAACCAAACAATTTTTTTCCCAATGGCAAAAAGGCCGCAACAAATAGATCCAGTTCAGCAAATATGTAACATAACTAGTGACCGACGTTGGTTTTTAACAAAACCTGAGAGTGTTAGGTTTGGACTTTAATCAGTACAAAGTGTAGCAGTGTAGTAGTAATGTAGCTCGCTCCATCATAGACTTTGTCTCTGTCATCTATGACCTAGACTAGAGTCAAGAGCAAACAGATCTAAAATAAAATAAAAAAATGAAGAATTTGCTAAACACTTAGATGACACTTCGCGTGACCCAAGGTCTGGCTTTTACCTCGGACAGAGGATAAGCATTGCCATTCAACGTGGCAATGCCGCCAGTCTTTTGGGCTCACTTCCAGTCGACAGCGATGCTGACGAATTTTTTGACGCCATGTTTTAGTTAGGAGTTTTTATTTTTATTTAAGAGTATATAGTTCGATTAGTTTTTTAAATATAAAATGTATGTGTGAAGATATGCACACGTCAATAAATACATGAATGGCCTAATTCTGTTGAAATTTTAATCAACAAAAGTTTTAAAAATACTGATTTGCGAAAGGCTTCGCACATAATAAGGTATTGAGATGATAAAGAATCGTGTCATATCTCCATTGTACAATATTTCTGTAACATATTTATAGTTAATATGATACAGACGTAAAGCCGTACTACTTAGGTATTGTAGAGATGTTCTTAGTCATCATGCCCGCCTGTCAGCTCGCTTCTTCAAGCAAAACTGACAAGACGAGGATAACATGATAAGTCTCTTGTGCTAGTTTCCAAATAACTATTCTACGTTATTTCAATAAGGTTTCTTGAGAAATAGTTTGTAATAGACTTAAGCGGCTTTTGGCTTGAAGTGTAAGGCAGAGTGGTGGGTGTGGTACTCCCACATTTAGCCAATTTGTTGAATCTGTCACCGGATAATTGTAAACGCCGTAAAATTGTAAAATATTGCGTGAGATTGGAAACTCATTTGTCTCAATAAGACTTTCCAATTAAATTTGGATGGGATTTTCTTGTATTGGAAATGATCTGTTCACAATACATCGAGAAATTGTAATCTAATAAAGATTTTTTACAATCTTACGGAGTTTGCAATTTATCGGTGTTATTGTGGGCTCACCTTTTGTTAGTTAGTAATTGAGTATTGTTAAACCCTTTTAGTTTAATACGCACATTGGCCATAGGTATTATGATATATATATTATAAATTAAATCGATAAATATTTTTACATATTTGATTTTCTTTCTGCAAGTTGTCACTTTTTACATTGTTTAAGATGTCATACAAAAAATAACTTTATAAAAGGAACTGCACAGTTATAAAAGTTTGATCTATTGACTGTCTGAATGTAAGGTTCCAGGGTTCGATTACCAGGTCGAGCAAAGAGTATTTTCTATGGCCCAACCACAGTTTATACAGGGTGGTCCAGAAGTTTGTGGTCATATTTCAGGGTGGTGTTCTGTAGCTAAATTACAGTTAAGAAAAAATTGGTTTTATGAAACCACGGTAAAAGTGAAACTTTTTTTCACATTATAAATATTTAACTTAAAATTTTCGGAATAATATTCCATTAAGGGTATAAAAAACACTGACAAAAACAAACAAATTAGCGTGGAGCACTGGCACACACTACACGGTCAGCTGATGGAACTATAGACTGGCCATATTGACCTCGGCTGCTCTGACGAGCGCCTTTCACTTTATCCCTACTCCGCGGCCGACCGTCACGCGACATGCGACACACAGACCAAAAAATTTGAGACGGTGTAATAAAAGTTTCACTTTAAAATATCAAAATAAAAAAATATTGACTTTTTTCAAAAAACCACTGTCCACGCTTTTCTAGAACGCCCTGTATTACTAGCAGAGTTTTGTATGACTTAATACGTTTAAGAAGACGAGTAAGACATATTTGTATAAAGGTTTATTGTATTGTGCGAATAGCAGCGGTTTAAAAAAATAACCCATTTTATTGAAATCCACAAATGTAAATAACCCGAACCAAGTACTTCAAAATACATTAACCTCACAAAACCCGGACATAACTCAATCCAATTCAAAGAAAATAAACGTAAAAATATCAAAGAAAAAACTCACGAGGAGTTTCTTATTGAATGAATGCAAACGACCCTGCAAACATCCCTTGATAGTTCGTTGCCCCTCGCCCATGGGGTTGAGGTCATTTCGACCCCTGATCAAATAAGGGTTGAAATGCTACGCGATCGAAATCGACCTTCAAAGCGGTTTATATGTTTTGTAATTGATTGGTTTCTGCGGGAATTTGAAATGTTTTGAGATTTTTAGAGTATTCGAGTAATAATAAAAAGCAGTCTCCTCGCTAATTATTTTATTTAACACCTACAACGTCGTCACCTCTGTTGGGTGACATAGTTGTAGGTGTTAAACCCTTCGTGTGAGAGCCCGACTCGCACTTGGCCGATTTTTGAAGTCGGTAATAATAAAAAGCAGTCTCCTAGCTAATTATTTAATTTACCACCTTTAACTATGTCACCCCTGTTTGCACGCCTCACTCGCTGTCTAGGACAATTATAAGACTTAGTGGACGATGATTAATTTATTATATATCTATTTCTATCCTTTAAAATGTCAAGGAGCATTTACCTATAACTTTGAAGTTTCTGCTTTATTCAAGTTTTGCTAATAGTTTGTGCTTTTAACTGTTTAGCGTTTAAATCTTGTTCGTACATTGACTTCTAAAAGTGTGGCAATTTAATCGGGTTTTAAAGACTTGAGAAGTTAAAGAACTTAAGGTTAATAATTATATTAGAGGGGCTTTTTAGTGGATTATTTGTTAAGTTATTTTTCTTAATATCAAAAGCCAAAGGACGGGCTAAAAACTTTTAATCCATGCTATAATATTTTAAACTAGCCTTTTGCCTGCGACTTTGTTATCCCGTTCGCGCATATCCCGTTTTTCCCCGCTCCCGTAGGAATTTGGGGAAATCCTCTTGTATCCCCAAGAAAGGTTCCTTCAAAATTACAGCTGTCTACGAACAGTAGTTTCACTAGTTTACTCAGTCAGTCAGTAACGGAAGAATTTAATATATTAGGATGTGAAATTAACTTTATGTGTCGGGCTGTCTGTCGGTGTCCGGTCTTCACGGCTGCAGGAATTTGGATGTAACTTAGCACACTGATAGTCCAGACCGATCAGACCTGGCAGGCTCTGGAAAAAGACATACGCTATTTTTATCCCGGGAATATGTCCCCTTGGGATAATATTTCACGTGGGTGAAGCCGCGCATAATAAGTAAATGCATGCTTGGCGGATTGTCGATGTACTTAACGCGACGCGCTTAACGAATACAGGTAACATATACCAACACAGGGTGCAGACGACGATACGACAATAAACAAAAACACTGGCAATACTAGTTCATACGAATATGTTGTCTTTTATCATCACAGATTTGATGTCACTAAGTGCAACAGACTGCTTGGAATATTACGTCAGAATAGTAGTCACTATCCTTGACTAGTTTGAGTTTTTTGGCGTGTATCCAATTGGAAAGTTTATTTTTAATATCGGTGACAGGATTTATAATAGTTTCAAAATATATCCTTAATAAAGCTGAAGAGTTTGTTTGTTTGAACGAGCTAATCTCTCTCTCTCTATCAGTCGGATTTGAAAATAATGTTTGCATATAATAGCCACATTTATGAGGCAGGCTATATATAGGCTATATGGGATTGGGGAAAAACAGGAAATGCTAGGATAAAAGCTGGTTTGTTATACAAAACACAGAAACTTCGACTGCTATGGCCAAGACCAGACAGTCAGTACTTCATGTATTCGCTTTGTACTAAGGTAATGTATCTATGAGTATATATATTTTTGTTAGCCTATAATTGTATTCCACAGCTGGGCGAAGGCCTCCCTTTTCTCTCTCTTGCGCGATCTCTGGCCAATTTTGTCGTCACACCACCTACGCCATGGTCTCTATACCTCATATTCAAAAGAACAGCTTTTCCTTATGTCTACTCTGACTGGGAACTGTCTTACAAGTTTCCTCCAAGTCATCATTATCTGCCTAGCCTTTTCCCAACTATATTGGGGTTGGCTCCCGGTCAAACCGGATTCGGCTAAATACCAGTATTTTACGTGGAGCTGCCTACACAACCCATAAACTGGGTAACACGGTTGTTCTTGGCAAGACTGTTGTCAGATTTACTGGCTTCTGACAATCCATAACGACTGCCAAATATCTACAAATGGCAGCCGGCACCAACGGCTTCACGTGCTCACTGAGACACGGAGGAAACTCGGTATGTTAAGATGGTCACCCATCTACAAACCAACCTTGCCAAGCGTTGCTTTACCTTCATCGACCCGTGCCGCTATTATTCTTTAGCCACGAGCGCTTATGTTTTCTCCTAGTAGGATTAATAAAACCAACCCAACAAGGTCAATGAACTCATTCCATTCCTTTTATAGAGGGAAAGTCGTACAATAAACATACATTAGAACATTTATCTAAGTTTATTACGGTCAGCAATAAGAGAGGCTGCTCTAAGCAGTTGCAGAAAAACGGACCCATATGGTCTTAGAATTAATAGATATTGACTACAGTTTAAGCCAATGAGGGCCACCGTTTACATGCTCACCAGTTGGCGCCACTGGCGAGTAAGGTCCTTATGTACGCATAATAATAAATTAATTAATTTCAGACTTTGTCCATACATTATACAAAAATTAAAAACCAATAAAAACACATTACATTAAAATAATCAGCAATAAATAAAATTACATATACACATTAGATTGACATAAACAACAAAACAATTTTGACAGCACGGTTGGCGCAGTGGTTGAGCGATTGACTGCTGCGCTGCGTGTCGCGGGTTTGATTCCCGCACGGAACAATTATTTGTATGGCCTACAGATACTTGTTCCGGGTCTGGCTGTTTGTGTATGTGACTATGTATGTTTGTAAACGCACCCACGATGCAGGAGGAATTCCTAGTGTGGGGCAACGTTTTTTATAAAAGAAAAAAAAAATGTCACCATTAAATTAATATAAATTAAAATTTTACACTAACAATCTATAACAAAATTAGACATACACAATACAATCATAAAAGCATGTCAGAAAATATGAGGTGTGGCGCTAACATGAAGCAGCATTCACCTCTGTATCATGGACAGATCCCAGTGGGACCTGCCCCTCGGACAAGGCCCTCAGGAGACTGTTCGAACTGCTTCGTAGGCGACTTAATAGTGAAGCGCTCAGCTTTCTTACATAACGTTTAAGGTTGTTATTAGGCGCACGTGAGCAACGTTAGAAGTAAAATAATGTATAAGTAATGCCGTAAATTCACGATTTAATACAACAGAAATAGTCCCGTAGTGTTGATATGGAGTGTTGATCGACATTAGAGTCACTTTATTAATGTAATATTATTATTTTACTGAACTGTAAATGATGACGTTCAAAAGTGCCGTTTAATGGCCTAATTGAAATAAACGTTTTGAGTTTGACTTTGATACGCGTACACATTTGTTCGTAAAAAAGGACACACTTACACATATTTCCAACACAAAAAACAACTCAATGCAGTGGTCGGTAGAACCGTAACTTAATCTGCCATACATAGTAAGGCGGTTTTAGTAAAATATTCACATAAATCACTACAAAGTATATGAACTTGAGATAATAGCCCAACCAACACTGAAATTTGACATTTCGAAGACCTCACTACACTACACTAGCGCCTCTAGCGGCCAATTCAAACGCGATAGCCCACATTTGGCTGACTACTTGTACAACTTAAGCTAGGAGTACATAAGCCGTACTTGCAGGAAAGCGTGTAAGTATGTGCATGCCTTTTTTTGTAGCTAGTTTCTGCCAGCGGCTGCACACGCGTGGTAGCCGAAATTTATCCCGTGGGAATGTACTTATGGAGGTAAGCGGAACGACCTTTGCAAGCGTTGCTTAACCTAGAAGATCGACCCGTGAGGCTGCCATTGTTTAGTCAAGAGATGCTCCTCCGACGTTTATATAAAATCGAAAAACATAAATCTAATAGGTCTCAAGTGAAGTCTCAAGCGTTTCTGCAAACTGAAAGGGCTCTGATACGATTCATATGAAAGATGCATTGTCTTCGGTGTTTCCCTAGTGAATTTTCAGTGAGAACCGGCTTTAGAATTCATATTTATCAGTATATGAATGTCTATTGCTTAACATAAGCTCCCCAATGAGAATAAAAAAGAAAATTGGCTTAAGAAAGCAAGGATTCTTTTTCACAATGTCAACCGGCTTGGCAGTATGCATAGTTAGTTAATATTCGAGTTAATCATTATGTACATGATTAACTCATTATGTATTTCGCAATTTCCTTTTTCATAATTAAAAATACTTAAAAAAATACCTTTTCCAAATATACCTACTGAAAAATAATTCTGTCAAAAAAAAGCGTGTTAGAAACTCCACGGACATTCTTTTAAATCAATACATTTTAAAATGATATGGTTACGTGATTCGTGTGAAAATTATACATACATATAAATATGAGAACATATATATACATTTTCTACAACGTCAATCAAAATCAAAAGTCATTTAATCAAATTAGCCTGAGTCGCAGCACTTTTTGAACGTCACAGTTCTACATAAAGACAGTTCCCCAAATGGCCCGCCCGTCACCTTCCGTCCGTCCCGTCGATTTTACTATCAATTTAATAAAGAAAAAAACTTGCCAAGTTGATAATAGGTTCTTATTTTTAAGAAATCGATTTCGTGTGTTTCATCATTTTTATACGGTCAGGCAAGATCCAAACTCTCTGTTCACTCGTATTCTCAAAAGACACCATGTTAGAGTTATGGATTCTATTGCAGTTCTGAAATGCTTGGCCTTTTATTGATCTCACTACTTTTATAGGCCGAATTTTTGGGGATAGGAACTTGGCCTTTTTTCACATTTTTGTTTTTTGGGGGATCTAGATCAAACAAATATACCATCACTAAAACCTAGTATCAACAGTGCCCACGTCAACAATATAACAGAAACAAAACACGATTCTAATTTAAACATAAAAAACTTGTAAATATTGACTTAAAACAAAAGGGTTACGCCCACCTAATTCCAAGTCTAAACTTACGTCATCAAATAAACCACGAACGAGGTTAAATCTTGGCATAGCAACAGTAAAATACAGGCTTTTATCATATAAATACAATACATTGAACAACATTCGCCCCCTCATTTCATAAAACGCTCAGAGCGATGTTAAGATACACATTATCATAATTATTGTACTTGTATTTTGCCGGCGATTCTTGGAATAAGGCTGTTCTCTCATGTCATAGATTTATTTGTATTTAATCTATTCACTACTGGGTATTAACAGAGTTCTTGCTTGGCAATGACCTCTATCTGGCTCGTGAATGTTTAAGTGAACCGAACATTTTTGGTAATTAAAACGTTAGAAAAAAAAACAATAAGGTTGCGAGGTGCGAGTCATAATCAGCAAGTCCAACTGGTAACGGTGGAAATCTTACAAAGAAAAAGATCCACCAAGGGACACACAAATTACACGAATTGGGAAAATTTAAGTCACATGCTCGCAGAACGGTTCGATAAAATGCTGGGACTCGTGTGCGAGTCAAAGCCACAGCGCTGGTTTTGAACGACATCCAACAAACTGTGTTGTGCACCCTTTGGTGTTTCAGCCATTGTGGCTGGTAAAATCAGTTCAGTTTACGGCTTATTAAGTTACCCGCGGTTTATGAGATACTTCGCGTGAATGTCGAGAATTATCCGAAGGGAACACACTCCCGGAATAATAAGTAATGCAGGGTGTCAGCTTCCTGCATATCAAATTTTATCAAAATTGGTCCAGCCGTTTGCGCGTGAAGAAGTAACAAACATACACACACGCACTCACAAACTTTCGTCTTTATTATATTAGTGTGATAGTGTGATTACCTAAACCTTCAAAAAGTAAACGAATACTCGTACCAACTCTTCACCAACAAATTAGAATGCAGCCTTAGCAGTACCCATATCTTTATCAAAACCAAGCGTGATGTCTAAATTAGCGTTATTTTATTCCAATAATTTTCCTTTGATATTCGAAACTAACGGCTACTCGCCCTGGGCAACTTGTTTCCAACGGGGTTTCTCTTTGATTTACAAAATTAAATAGGCACCAAAGTTTTTTAGCTCCCGGGTAATGAATTTGTTGTAAAAACGTGGAAATAAATGGCTAGGTTCAATTTTGAAGAAGCTGTGATTTATAATTACGATACTAGAAATTAATTCTAAATTCTGGACTTGTGAGTGTCTTTCAATTAATTACTGGTTAAATTAAATAGTATCTTTCTGTGTTGTAAATAAGATTGTTCAATAATTAAACTTTAAACTTTTTTATTCGCGCTTCTGTGTTACTATTATTTATTTTTTACTATTATTCTCCCGGGAGGAGCTCAGTCATGGGCAATACAATAAAAATAAAATATAATTTCATCAATCAAAATAATACATTATAAAATGTATCAAAACAATTAACAGTGTCAGATGTAACTATTGGAATAAACGGCTATTATTAATATATATTATTACTCTCCCGGGATGATATTCTATGTACTATTCCAGGATCCCGAGTGCCATGTATCATATAAATCCGTTCAGGCAGACGTGAAGAGGTCACAGACAGACTGACTTATTTTCGCAAAATTTATAATATTTGATATGGATATTAAAATATAGATGTATTTGCTCTTTTACGTTTGCTGTTTGGGTTGGAAGTCGTATCTGTAAAAGTTTAAATCAAAAGCAAGCTCAAATTCAAGTTCCTTTATATTTTTATCAGCTCTTTTCCGTTGCTTTTTGAGTAGCAGAAATGTATTTAAAAAATTAAAACAAAAGCAAGCTTACATTCAAGTTCCCTATACATTTGCATTACATCCCCTACCTAACTCCCCATAACATAGCTTTACTACCACATAATACGACCATGAGTTGTAGGTACTTATACTGAGATAATAATAGGAGTCCAGGCCTCGCCTTAACGCCGCGCCATCTTAAATATGAAGTTAATAAGGAAAGTGACTTGCGTTGCTTCTTGGTCAGCCACAGAGTAATGACTGCTAGATGTGTCATGTTCATTTAAATTAAATTATACATATCTAAAGGGATAAGCTATGATTTCAATAAATATAAATATTTTAAATTAAAAATAAAATCAAACATTTTTATTTATAATAAAAATGTGTGATTTATTTATTTATTAAAATATATTTATATGTTTATTTTTTTTAAGGTAGTTAGTAAGGTAGTCTATTGACTTTTGCCTGTCATGCAGCATTTTCGTGACCCGATAAAGTGCGAATTGGATTTTTACCAAGCATCGGCTTGATTTGTTGTTTTGTTATTCTGCAGATGCAAGAAAACAATAAGTATTTTTTTCAATCTACAGAAAATGTAAAATTGCTCTCTCTGCCGGTTTTAACTTTTTTTTCTAAAAAGCTTTGTAGACTTTGATATATTGCTTACGTGTCATTAATATCGATAAATTAATTTCCAAAATTAGTGACTTGCATGTAAGTTTCATGAGGAGTAAACGCTGTTCATACTTGTGCAAGCCGATATCAAATTTAGAAGCATCAGCATCAATGTAATAAAAACAACATTCATTTCGAACCGTATCAATACAAAAAACAATATCCATAAACTCAGTTACACATTCAATAAAATTAAAGTACGAACGCACTCAGCAAAACTTTAGATCTGTGTTGTTTACCTTGCAAAATAGTTAATCGTCGGTTAGCACTCCGTTTTAAGTGTTATTTACAATTAAACCCGGTTTAACCAAAGCCTTGGCTTGCAGTATGTAAACACTCGTTTATGTTAGCTCTTGCTTTTTAGATTTATCTCTGGTTTTGAGTTTTAGGTACTTATTTGTGGTTGGATTTCCTTTTAAAACTATTTCTTTTTATGTAGGAATGGTTAGTTTCTCGTTTTTGTCGTAATTCATGCTCCAAAAGCATTGAAAGCAGAACTGCAGTTTTTTTGTTATTTAATATGGTTTTGTTCTTGACTCTGGTCTAGGTCATTCGTCGACGATGGAGCGAGCTTACCCAAAAGAATACCTTTAATAAAAAACATGAACACGTTTATTTTGTTAGTATAATTATCTCAACGTCTAGGCTTATAATAGACCCTACGTACTAAGGTATACTTATATATCCCTCTGTCGTTTTATTTCCATCGTTTAGGTCTCGCCTCAGATCTCGATCAGAGGGCTGGCTCGCCCTTAGTCCATAGTATTAGCATATCCATTCAACGTGACAATGCTGCCAGTCTCCTGGGCACATAGACAGCGATGTGGAACAGTACTTCGACGTCTAAGCGTTTTACCTACACGTAACTCCATGGAAAATACAGATTAGACCGGGATAGATATATAGCCGACCCTAATGTTCATAGTTGGGAAGGTAAGGCAGATTGATATTAATGCCTAAGGTACAGTCAGCTATAGATAGCAATTAGCTTACCCACCTTCGCATAAAAAAAAAAAAAAAAAAATGGTTGAGATTTTTTTGAAAACTAATTTATTGATTGATTTTTATAATCTACACTAAATTTGTAAAAGAGGAAAAAATTGTATTTTTGTAATGAATAAACTCAAAAGCTACTGTGCCGATTTCAAAAATTCTTTAGCCATTGGAAAGCTACATTATCAGCGAGTAACATAGGTTATATTTTATTCCCGTATTCCCACGGGAACGGGAACTTCGCGGCTAAAACCGCGTGTCGTCCGCTAGTTCTTTTATATTTAACTAGCTTTTGACCGCGACTTTTTTCGCATTCCTGTTTTTTCCGTTCTCGTTAGAATTTCGGGAAATCCTCAGCAGCAAATTTCAGATAACTACGAGTAGTAGTTTCGGCTGCGCGTTGTCTGTCAGTCACTCAGCCTGTCAGTAACGGAAGAATTTTATATATACGGATTTACTTTTCTCCATTGGTAACAATAATAAAATATAAATTAACTAGTGGCCCGCCCCGGCTTTGCCCGCGTCTATACCTTATTTTCATTTTTTTTTTTCATAAGGGCAATAACAAACACAACAGTATGAGCGAAATTGGTCCAGCCGTTCGCTTCGGTAAACATGTAGAAGTCAAGACTTGAGTGAAGTGATCACGAGGTGAGCTGTCAATCCATTCATCTTGATTATATGGATTGATAGCTCACCTCGTGATCACTTCACTCAAGCCCTCATTTCGACATGTTTACAGAATCGACCGGCAGGGATTTTTTTTTTTAAATTTTATCGATTCATATTATAAAAAACTCAACCATTTATGCAAAGGTGGGTCAGTTAATTGCTACAACTGACGTAGTTAAGTTCAGTGTGAACAGTTAGTTATTTAAACCACCTATTAATTGTTATTTCGTGATTGGATTTAAATTTAAATACTAACTTAAATCAATTGCGTAATCCGTATTAGACTTGATTGAATTACCGTAACGACCTACTAGGCCTATTGGGAATGCTTCGAATCCCAACAAATAGAGTTCAAATTGGAGGTCAGCTGATATATTACTTTAACTGTGTTATCAGTTTATATCGTTTACTTTTAATGCTTTTAGGGGCAATTTCAGTGTTGTCCATTAGAATATTTCGACCGTCTATTGAAGTCATGACAATGATTAAATGCTAATATTATTATATCGTAATAGTTATATATGATGCTAGTGCGGTAAGTTGGTGTTTATAAACGAGTAGACGAATGTAAGCCCGAGACGAAGTCGTGGGCTTACCATAGTCAGGAATTTAATACAACGTTTTTCAATACATTTGCGAGAAAACAGTACATTATGGGTAATGAAACAAACTTTTAGTTATAAGATATCAGTCGGATAGTCGCAACAATCTTTGACGTTCCTTATATGAAAATAGCGCGAATTTACAAATGGCGTCACGTGCGCGTGTGAAAATTAGAACTACATCTTTCGCCTCATTTTCTCATTGATGTGTGATGTATTATTTTAGTTCAATCACAGATTCGATGCCACCGATTGCATAAGACTGCTTGAAAAGTGTATTTTTAGGATTTATTTAGGCTTTTCGAGGTCGGGTTTTTTTAAATATCTTTTTTTTTCTTTTCTCCATAGCAGTCACAGATCACCACCCTAAAATATGACCAGGCACTTCTACAACATCCTGTATTTCTCTAGTTAAGATAATTGGAAACAAAATTCAGATAGTGTCTTTAGACTCAAAAACTTTATAGGCGGTTTCTCTCAGCCACATTAACCACTTTTTTCTTCTTCTTTTGTTTTAATTGATTGTATACCTAGACTTGAGTTAGCAACTAAGCGGTAATCTGGCATATTTGTTGTCAATGTTATGTTTATCTTTAATTGACATATATATTAGAATATTATCGAATGCTTTAGTATTTGTATGTGTATGTATGTACTGTGGGTGAACCTTTAAGTAAAAAAATAAATTAATATTTTCCCCTCACACCAACTATACTATACCGTAAATAAATAACCGTATTTCTACTATTAACACTATACTTTGTCCCTAGGTCCTCCGCCAGACCACTCTGCCGATAGTGCCGACGCGCCACCAGACGTTCCAGCGCCAGCTGTCCCACCGACTCGACCTGCCTTCCATCCAGTTCAGCATCTGCAGCCTGGAGCGAGCTGACTCTTCTATTGGACTTATTAAGGTAAGAACACGTATGCGTCTCGGTCTAGTTCGATCCAGCCCGTCCCTAGCTGTCCTCCACCCAGCGACGCCCTAAGCCGAGGCCCGTACCCCACAGGGGGTGCCCTTGGCGTGTGGTCGCTTAGTTTGTAAGTTTTTTATAAGCCCTGCCTGGAGGCTTTAATATTATATTAAGGCCACCACAAGCAAGCCCGGTTAAGCAGTCGACAACCTGATAGGTTAAACAGCGAGACGCCACTCACAAAAAAAAAATGCGTCTAGGTAGTCTGTCGGTGTCAGCGCCGAGGTACGAACGTCAAGCTGGACGCGTATGCTGCCTTGCCTACTGACTGATAGAGAAATAAACTTGTTTCATTGTCCCAGCGGACATCATAAGCGCCACGTATTTTTCTTTAAAACAGTGTTGTGCCCGACAAACTGATTAGCTAATTGATTGATCAGACTAAAAGGTGAACTAAGTCGAGAGATCGTTTAATCGGCTTGTATGTCATTGTGTTTATAAATTCTTTAAAAAATAAGTGTGAGTCGGACTCACAAGCAAGGGTTCCGAACGAATCTCATTTTAGTAGCGTGTTTGTTACTTTCAAATCATATACTTCTTATGGGTTTTCCTGTAATCTATAGGCAAAAAACTAAAAACCGTATTTTTTCCCCAATTTTAGACTTAGTAGTTCAGGAGATAAGGGGGGTAATTTTTCATCTATTTTCTTGAATAACTTCAAAACCATTTATTTCAAAATTATGAAAAAAACATATTCAAAACTATCACAAAACCCTCTTTCATTTAATATGTCATACGGTACAGTTGGCAAAACATTTTTTTAAGTCTTCTAATTTGTTCTTCAATAACCCCCAGCCCACTTTCAAAATGTATTTACTTTCGTTACACGTTCGTATTTGGGTCACAGAAGATGATATGTGTACCAAATTTCAACTGAATCGGTCTTGAAGATTCGGAGAAAATCGGTTGTGATAGACGATAGACAGAAAACCGAGTGATCCTATAAGGGTTCCGTTTTTCCACATAGGGGTTCGGAACCCTAAAAACAGAAGAAAATGTTAGTGCTTATAATAGAACTTTTGCATTCGCAGATTGTGACTGCAATGCTAATGCAAACGTTCCTAAAAATTGACGGGAATTGGCCCTTAAATAGATTACAAAAAAAAACATTGGACACTTATTTTTCGCTTGCCATATACACAAAAAAAGAATAAGAGAAACAGTGCGTTCTAATTTCTAAGTAAAAAGTGCTCTACATTTCACTTTCCTATAAATGACGTAAAAAAAACCCACTACTGAACTTAAATACGTTTCTATCTATCTATTTTGATTGTGAAGCAAAAAATACCTTTAAATTTAAATTTTTGTACCCAGAAACCATCCTTAATGGGAGCAATCTTGGATGAGAGGCTAGCATTATAATTTATTTCGTAAAATACTCTTACAAAACAAACTTGATAGATGAAGCCAGTATCGAGTACGACGTAGACACATCGAGTGCCACCAACCCGAGAATAAATTAAAATTAACTACCTCCGCACAAGAACGACGGAGTGATAAGTTATGCACATTGAGTTATTATAACATGCATATTGCCAGCGTAAACATGGTGTGGGATGTTCATTTGGTTTATAAGTGGGGTAAAGTTCTGGCTTAATTTACATTGACAAATGGAACTGTGGGTTATTCAATGACAGTCTCAAGGTGGAGCTCGTGGCCAAATATAAGAACCTGCATTTTTTTTTCAAAATTTTAGACTCAGTGATTTCGGGGGATATTGGGGAATGGTAATTTTTCGTATAATACCTTGAATAACTTCAAAAATATTAATTTTAAAATTTTGAAAAAAATATTATTAAGCCTTTTAATTTGGTTTGTCAAAGAAAGAAAGAATAAGAAACTTAACTACTTAACTTAACTTTTTTTAAATTTTTGAGTTTGACTCCAAAATTTATTAAAAAGTGACCCCCGTTCTCAAAATGTATTAATTAACGTAAAGCGTCCTTGTTTGGGTCACAGAACTTTATATGTGTACGAAATTTCAACAGAATCAATGCAATGCTTGCCGAGGTTGGTTTGCGGATGGAAGACCATTCATTACATACCAAGACGCCTCTTATCCTAAGCAAAGCCCGTAAGCCCCGGTTTTTAATTGTAGATCATTAGATCACCTTTCGACCGCCACGGTCGGCTGGAGCCGCCAAAAAATACGGTGAATTTGTGGTTTGGCGTCGGGAGCAAACCGATGCGTTTATGCTTTAGCGTTCGAAAGGTTGACAGTCGTTTGTCGTTCGTCGAAAGTCAGAAACCAGAAACTGTAATAGCAGTTTTGCCAAGGGGAAAAATTTACTGGGCTTGGGAGGTCTGATGCTGCATCGGGATAATTGGAAGCTGACTCCAATATAGTTGTGATATATTTCTGGAAATTGTATTGGAAATGGAGTTTCTGTATGGTGTCGGACGTAAAAGAATAGAAAGAAAGAATAAGAAGAAAGAAAGAAAAGGAGTTTACAAAAAGCATGACGCAATAAAAAATATAAAATAAAAATAATTACAAAAGTTGGCAAGATATGCGTCACATTCGCGTATAGCCCCATCCCATCACTTCCCGTGAGTGTCGTCAGAAGCGTCTAAGGGACTCACCAGAAAATGGACAGCAGCATTCTCTGTGCGTTGCAACAGCTGCGATCGCTCACCCGCCTGCCATGCGTGGCGATTATGGCACCCTCCCCCCCGTCCTTCCCGCCCCGCATT
>NDFZ01005088.1:96018-106484 GCA_002192655.3 Mamestra configurata | reverse complement strand
CCCCTATCCCCTATTTTACATTTACATAATTGAAACAAATAAACTAAAGTAAAATTATAAAAAGGAAACAAATGCAAATTAAAAACTATAATAGAATTAAAAACTATAATAGAGTTGATCTTCAAGGTTTAGCAACGCTTAACGTAGATGGGTCCATGGGAGAAGGGACCATCTTAACATACAATAATTTCTAAATTTATGAAATGAAATAAAATATAAATAAAGGGGAATGCCGATTTTAGGCCTTGCGATGCCCAAGAAATTTAATTTAGTAAAACAAAATATGTAAATTTTACGTAATTAACTCTTCTTTCTATTCACGACGCGATACAAGTCAGTAACATTTTTTAATAAATAATAAATATTGAAACGATACAACGAAATAAACAGACATTTGCTAGGGGCAACCTAGCAAATGTCTGTTTATTTCGTTTCGTAGTTTAAAATCCGGGAAAAAATAAAAATTTGTTGCAAAACATTGATTTGACATTTACACATATTGTACTTTATTTATTTGTCCTTTTGTTTATAGAAGTCCCAATGCATTTGATGTTACTTGTGGGCACTCAGGGCCTAAATCACTATGGCGGCTTGGCATCCCCCTTTAAAAGTCAGTAATAAAATCTTTCCGCGTACCGGAAGATGCAGCGTTGGAAGGCCTCCCACAAGGTGGACCGATGACCTGGTGAGGGCCGCGGGAAGATGAATGCGAGACGCATAGGACCGGTTATTGTGGCGATACTTGGGGGAGGCCTATGTTCAGAAATGAACGTCTTTTGGCTGATATGATGATGATGAATTAAATCTTTGAAAATAATAATCAGAATATTGTCGAGCTAATCCTAAAAAGTATTGAGGGAAAAAAGTTATATTTACTCCAATAAATATAATAAAATTGAATTTAGAAAGATAATCCAGTAAATAAAGGATATCAATGAATAAAACCCCAAGTATCCTCCTTGTCTTCAAAAGCACGTTAAGCCGCTGGTCCCGGCTGTCATTTATAGATTTTGACAGACGCTAAGGGTACTCAGAAGTTAAAAAGTCTGAAACCAGGTCGTAGAGGTCAATACCAGTATTTGACATTGAACGACTGCCTATTTGACCTCTACAACCCGATTACTGGGTAACACGGTACCCCTTGGGACGACTGCTGTCAATTTTTCTGACTTCTGACTACTCATAACTTCTGTCGAACATGTTCAAGTGACAGCCTTTTTGGCTTTGTTTACTTCAAAACTCAAAACGCAAAGCATTTATTTCAATTAGACCATTAACAGGCACTTTTTAATTACTGGTATTCAGCTGAATCAGGTTTGACTAGAAGCCGACTCCAATATAATTGGGAAAAGGCTAGGCAGATGATGACAGGCACTTTTGAATTGTCAAGGTCGGTCGGTCATATAGATGAAGCTATTTGCACGTTCCAAAGCGTAGATCTCTATGGTGAAGATCGAGCAAGAAACTCCACGGTCACTCATTTAAAAATAATATTTTTAAGTTAAGGTTACATAATTCATGTTGAAACTATACATATATGTGAGAACGATGTAAAAGACGTGAAGGATAAAAGCGTCCGGAGTAAAAAGAAACAACTAAAATAAACCATGGCAGCCGAGAAATGACCAGTCCCATGGTGGCGGCACCCGTTCAAGAACATGACGCATGCGCTAGCACCATTCGGCACAACCATTTTGAAGGGAGCGAAATGATCCAGCGCATGCACCACCATCAGTCAGACTTTTGAGTGAGCATGACACTCCCAACCGCCAGAGTACACTTAAAGCTTGACAATCGAAGTTTGCACACTGTGATGACCGATCATCCGCCCAGCCTTTTCTCAACTATATTGGGATCGGCTTCCAGTCAGACCGGATTCAGCTTTTTACGTATTTTACGGACCAGTATTTTACGTAGAGCGGCTGCCTACCAGACCTCCACAATACAGTGCCACTGTAATAAATAAAATAATCTTTAATTCGGATAAGCAACATCCATATGGGTTAGTAAACAAAAAGATAACGTATTCCTATGTTAGTAAACTTATAATCTATTTAGAAACTAGGCTGTTATTGGAAATGTATCTCCGAACAACATCACCTAACAAAGGAGAATCATACCTCCCCGCTATGATCTACAGGATGGAGTTGGAGCAGTCCTGCACTCTGCAGAGCAATGGGGCAGATTTATGTCTGACAATGGCTTGGAAGCCATCGGCGTGTGCTTATGCAATCATACCTGATCCACTGCAGAAACGGGGCAGTCCCATCAACATCCTGACCCGTTATTATACTGGACCCGTAGGGCGCTGATAGCCCGCTCAGTATAGTTGGTCCACAGGCTACACGTGTAAAACATTTGGCAATAAGCTTTACAAAATGACTGATGTATTGATGTTATCCTCAAATGGCAATATTTACGTTAAGTACACTCATCACCAGTGGGCATTACCCTTAATGTTCTGGTCGAACAATAATTGTCTTTACGTAGCAGCCCTAAAAAGTCCGGCGTCAGGAAAACTAAGACTCCAAGTAATAATGAAGTCGTTCCGTCGTTTACGTCGTTCGTCGTTTTTTTTTTTGTTGACTGAAGGGAAACTTTTGTGATGAAGTTGTGATTGTTTCTTACTTGGCTTTTGTGACATAGTAATTAGGGTGTGACAAGATTTTTATGAAAGGAAATGTTTAAAAAAATAATTGTTCTTGCACGGGATCTTATTACTAAGACTCCACTGTCCGCCTGTCGGTCACCAGGCTGTATCTCATGAACCGTGATAGCTAGTCAGTTGAAATTTTCACACATGATGTATTTCTGTTGCCGCTATAACAACAAAAAAAAATAAAAATTAAATAAAAATTAAGCGGGGCTGCCATACAAGAAACGAGTTTTTTTTCGGTTTATGGTACGGAACCCTTTGAGTGAGAGTCCGTACTTGGCCGGTTTTTTTATTATTGTCGATAGGTGTGCATTTAACCACAATCTCACCTGATGGAAAGCAATAATGTGATCGAAGATAGAGCACGCTTGCCTAGAAGTAACCTATTCACTCTTGACTTAAAGACCCCCAGGCTACCATGAAACACAGACTCCTGGAAATTCGCAGTAGTAAGGGATTCAAAGTATTCTCAAAAGCGAGTATAGGTGGGATTTCCACCATGTACCGATGGCATGTATATGTATGCCTTTGTTTAATCAATTTCACCGATACATGCCAAACTGACTATAGTTCAAAGTATTTATTCCATGGCCCATACAAGCATATATTTATTTATATACCTATATTATGCGTTGCTCGCTACCCCATTGAAATGGAACTCATTACAACCCCTCCCCATTCAATCTGAGGCCGCGTTATTGAATAGTGTTCAACACAGAGCACTAAGAGTGGTAACGCTAGATATGGCATTATTTTTAAAGTCAAATGACATTTATTCAAATTAGGCTGAGTGCCAGCACTTTTTGAACGTCAAAGTTCTACATAAAGACAGTCCCCCAAAACACCCGCCCGTCACCACTTCTAGTTAGCCAGGAAGAAGAAGTGGCGCAACAAACTCCCCAGAAACACATCTGTCTGTTATGTTTTAGGAACTTGAATTTATACAATAGTATGCAAATTAATTAAAAAAATATATGTTTCCAACATAGAAATCATAAAATTAAGTATTATTTAAAAAAAAAAAAAACATAAATCGAGAGTGACAGTGAATGTCGCTCACTTATAGGAACGTACGTTACGATTTATAATTTCCCTACATTTTGAAAAAAAAAATGACATCTACTATCACTAAGATGATATCGCGACTGGAATTTGACAGCTTTTTAAGTAATAGAATTGCCCTATAGAGCTGCTTCATTGGGCATGAATATTTATTGTCCGGTTAAGCAGTAACCAGCCTTAGCTTGCTGAACTATTAGGTATTGTGTCCGCATAATAATATGTTTTGCAAATATCAATGATTCTGTGTGTGTTAATAATGTGAGTATACAGCTAGTATTTTATAGTTTGTTTGAGAGTGCTGCGTTAACATCATACATATTTTAACTTCCATCGAGTGGAAATAATACAAGCATATACCACCTTCTTTAAAAGTAATGGCCTCTCTAGTCGTTTTCATCTCGGTGTTCACGATCGAAGTGCCATCGATAATGAGGGGTGGGAAATCGAGTTGTCACCTGAAGAGTATGATAGTCTTGTTTCATTTTAATGAGGGACATCGATGACAGTTTATGAAGGGTTGTTTTTATCAGCTCAATTATGATGACGCAATCAGTGTCTCGAAGGAGGTACGTTGCATTGCTGAGTATTTTCATGCTTTGCTGGGTAGTTTCATGCTTTCCTGGGGAGCTTTCACGAAGCTGGGTATTTCATGCTTTGCTGGGAGGTTTCGTGCGGTGCTGGTTAGTATCGTGTGTAACAGAGTTGTTCATCGCATCCGTGGAATTATTTTTTTAGCGTTTTATTGCGCTGTTTCTCTCCAGCCAGTTACTTAGAAATGGTGGCACGTGTCAGTGGATTTAAATATTACCGATTGCCGATATTTTTTATAGAATATGGAAATTAAATGAAGCCTTTTATTTATTTCAAAATGTTGGTCGAATAAAAACGTTATTCAGGGTCGACGCAAATTTTCCGTGAAAAATCGTTACTCGTAGTTTCCAGTACCTACTGCTAAACAATTCATTCTATGTGGACTTAACTGAACTATTGTTTGGCCTACAAATTAACGTCACTTTTGCTATTTGCATAACCAAACAGTTTAGTTAATAGTTGGTTTCGACTTGTTGTTAGTTGTATATGCTGTATTAGTTTATATTAATATTTGTTATGATTTATGATAAATACATGAAGCATGTGTGTTGGCCCGGAAGGTTGAAGAATTTCGTTTACTCCAGAAGTAAATAAGCTACTAAATTCGTGTAATCTACAAACGCCAGTTATATAATAGTGGTTAATTAAAACCGGTGTTATCGGTTGAGAGTATGTAAGTATGAGAGCGTGTAATTAAAATACTTTGTGAATATCTGGTAATGATTAAAACCAATATTTTATAAGCCCACGTATGATGAAGATTATATAGCACCGTCCTTGGTCGGTAAAACTGGAAGGCCGTCTGTTGGTGCAACGACGCGATACAAATGAACGCGACGACCGCGTATTCGCGCAACGACGCGATACAAATGAACGCGACGACCACGCATTCGCGCAACGACGCGATACAAATGAACGCGACGACCGCGTATTTGCACAACGACGCGATACAAATGAACGCGACGATCGCGTATTCGCAGCACGATGCGATACAAATAACCGCGACGACCGCGTATTCGCGCAACGACGCGATACAAATGAACGCGACGACCACGCATTCGCGCAACGACGCGATACAAATGAACGCGACGACCGCGTATTTGCACAACGACGCGATACAAATGAACGCGACGATCGCGTATTCGCAGCACGATGCGATACAAATAACCGCGACGACCGCGTATTCGCGCAACGACGCGATACAAATGAACGCGACGACCCCGCATTCGCGCAACGACGCGATACAAATGAACGCAACGACCGCGTATTTGCGCAACGATCGCTTTATATTAGGACAAGGCCTTAGTTCATCATGGTTCTCTTTTCAAGATAAATATTTATTTATTTATTTAAACTTTATGTACAATAGTGGTACATGGGCGGACTTAATGCATCAAGGCATTCTCTACCAGTCAACCTTTGGGTTATTAAGACTATACTGTGGTAGGTGTACAATAAATAAAATTAAGATACAAAATTGAATTTTAACATTTCGGAAAGAATATACAGATAATAACAGATAAATATTCTAAAAAGATAATTATAAAATTAAAGCAATTTGTGCCGTATCTCATACAGCAATTTTAATTGGAAACGTATTTTTATTTCTGTTCTAATTTACTTCATGAATATGCGAGTTTAATTACGTATCTATTAATACAAAACTAGTTGGTGACAGCGGCTTTGCTCGCTTGAAAGTAGAAAATTATCTCATTTGAACGCACTTTCAGGATGAAAGTATCATAGATAATCTCTAAGTTCCAATTTAACATCATCACGTAGTACAGCGGTACAGGCGTGAAGATGTAATAAACATAAAACCGGCCAAGTGCGGCTTAAATTTACGTAATATAAAATTGACTGTGACAGACGGACAGACACACACTCGAGTGATACTATAAGGGTTCCGTACTAATGTACATAGCTCAAATATCAGTGAGACAGAGTAACTGTAGCATTTTTTTTATGTACAATGTTTTGACATTTATTTTTGAAGTGAAAACTTCTTTAGCGGCGTTGTGCACTTTTTGGGATGGGTAAAAAATTTTAATCTCGCGTCAAGACACGTGACCTGATCGAAAATTCGTAAGTCGAGACGGAGGGAAAGTTCTGAAGTATTAAATTTTTAATGTAATATAAATTGTCACGTTTGTGTACGATAGCGCAATAAATGAATATTGTATTTTACCACATAAATGATACTACTTATATACTGATAATTAAAGCAATTTGTGCGAAATGATTCCCTAACCATTCCAAAATATCAAAAATGCACAACGTTAATGTTCAAGTTTTCACTTCTGCCGGCACTCCCGGAGTGCAAGCCGTTGTTTTTTTTTATTATATCATGGTTTTGTTTGCAAGAAATACTTTTTGAGTAAATCAAAAGCAGAAAAATAATATCAAGCCACTTTCTTTTTCCTCAGAAATGTCAGAAGATTTTCCTAATGAAGACATTTTGAAAACAATTTCGCTAAATAAGCTCAAAGACTTGTTTAGTTTAAAAGATTGAGAAAGATGTAGATACTAATAAAAACATTACTCTTTAAACATTTGTCTTTCGTAAAATACAGGACTCGTTGAAAATATGCTAATAGGTAAATTAGCACTTTACGAATTCAGTCGTCAGTGACAATGTAGGCAATAAGTTAGCCCTAATTAATCATTTCATTTATGTAACTTTTAGATGTAAAACTTTGGTTAAAATGTATGTGTTTTTTTTCAACTTTATGTAGGTGTTTATGTGTGTGTATCTTTAGCAGCATATTTACTCACACATACGAACAACTAAAAATCCGGCCAAGTGCAAGTTGGACTTGCACATGAAGGGTTTCGTACGATAAACCGAAAAAAAAACACGTTTTTTGTATGGGAGCCGCTTTTATTTCATTTTTTTGTTGCTGTAGAGGTAATAGAACTCAAATGTGAAAATTTCAGCTGTCTACCTATTACGGCTTTTGAGATACAGCCCGCTGATAGACAGACGGACGGGCAAACGGGTGGATTGATAGACGGATGGACGGACGGACGGTTGGACGTACGGACGAACAGTGCAGGCTTAGTAATAAGGTTCCGTTGGTTACCCTTTGGGTACGTACCCTTAAAAGACCTGACATTACAAAAATCTTACATCAAGCGATAGTTCTCTGCGATTTATACAACAGCCTGACAACAACCATCCGACAGTTGCCCACCAGACGCAACACCCGTCGGGTCGGAGGATCCTCCGTTTTCAATGGAGGTTGTGGGACTTTCTACCCTGTGCCGCAACCTCTATATATCTTCAATAGGTTGAAAATAATGTCAAATTTGTATCGCTGCGGCGCTCTCGTAGCCTTTTCACGGGCACTGTGCATTTTCCGGGAGAAAAAGTTGCCTTCGTCACTCGCGCTATTGCGGCAGTGTAGCATTCTATCACTGAAAGTAAGAAAGTAAATCGATAGATAAGTAATTCAGTACTAACAGAGATTCCATAAAATAACCAAACAATATAACCCACAAACACACTACACAACCACAAGACGTACGGCGAAGCGCCACCGGTACGTGGTGGACATCCCACCCATATGCACAAAACGTTTCGGGAATACTTTCATTGTACGTACAGCTAAGGAGTGGAATTCCCTGCCTGAGCGTGTGTTTCCTGATAGCTATAACCTGGGGTATATAAGTCAAGAGTAAATAGGTTACTTCGACAACATACTTAATCGATTTCCATCAGGTGAGATGGTCAAACGCGAGCCATAAATAAAGAAAAAAAAATTAGTCGAGCAGAATATTTACGTTTTAGATTTAGAACACTTCCAGTGTTCTAAAACGAAAATATTCCACTTCTACTGTTACAGACCTTCATCGCAACATTACACTTAATACCAAATTCATTGGCATACCGTTTATTGTACCATATTTTAAAAAGCCACCCGTAAAATTACATCCACCGTGAAACAGTACGCTCTATTGAATATTTTTTATTGGCCACGTTAAATTTAAACGGTCAGGTTTCAGCCGTAAATTAAATTTTGTGTAGATCGAGGTTAGATTGGCTGTAAAGTGTAATTTTATTGTTTTTGATTGGCCCGGTGGGAGTCATATCAATTTTGTTAGGTTTACTTGTAATTGGTGATAAACGGAGGTTATTAAAAGGATTGTTTGCTGTGTTTAATTAATGTTAGGACTTGAATTGGGGCGACGAATAATTGTTTAGGTTTTATTGGTTAACGGAATAGGCGTTGTTACAGTTTTATGCTCTTGACTGTAATTTTAAGATGCTTACTGGAAATTGTATTTTGTGAAATCCTTATGAAATATTGTATTGCCATACTTACACAGAATACATGTGGGAAATTTTTAAGACGACTAGAATATAGCCATTCAAAGATTTTTTAGCAAGGTGCACTTTGCGAATAAATTATTATTTGGTTTTTGTACCTCAGCATGTACTGTAAAAATCACACTCTTTCTAAATTAAAAGTCTTACTGGAAATCAATGTCAATAACATAAATAAATAAAAAAAAAAAATCCTTTATTTCAGATAACTCGATACATATAGTCCATTTTAAATAAAAACATTCAAAAACAAACCACAACTCGTATTTCTATCTATTCTACCTTTTTTCAATTGTATGTAAACATATGTAGGTATATTTGTTTGTGTAATATTCTTGTTTGAGGTTTACTTGTACATAAATCCAAGACTAACTTAAGCCCCTCCTTCCAGCCGGAGCTGTACAAGAACGAGCTGGTCCGCCAGTCGTCCACCGACAGCGCTGAGCTGGAGTTCTGTGGCAAGCTGCACTTCGCGCTCAAGTACGACCAGGAAGTCGAGGCTCTTGTTGTTAAGGTATGTATTCACGTTATAGGTACCTTTAACCTTCATAGCGAACCTCTGTTTAGTATTCTCCCTGATTTCGGTCCAGCAGATACGGAGAAAATTGGTAGAACGACTGATTCTTTAAGGGTGCTGTTTTTCCATACGGTCATTCCAAACCCTTTTTTTTTAAGGATGGAAATCATCAAATATCTTCTTCCGCTCTGGGTGGAGCGAAAGGACGTGTCAGACTCTTACTGTCTAAAACCCATCCGTGTTCCTTCTAAAGCCCTTTGCGTTCCAGGGCCGCGGTGACTCCTTGGAACAAATTCCGCAACGTCATTCCAAACCCTAGTCAACAGCGTTGGGTTATGCAGGGAAAGTCCTTGGGGTATTAAAATTAGTTGATGGAATCATAAGGTCCTTACCAGTTGGCAAAATGATAGCGAGACTGCTTTAGTTAAACCCGACGTACTCGTATGCATTGCCACACGTAGAGCATATTTTGATCACTCCTTGAACATTTGCGGGCTAAATGTAGATGGGTGGAGAGGATAAGAGAGGTCAAAGTAAAGATGGAAGGATTGCACAAGGAGTGATATGATATAAAATTAAATCAGTGATAGCGTGACAAAATGATGATGACTTTGGCATTTAAATAACTAATGTAACAAACACATATACACACGCACACATACACCTATACACACATACGCAACACTCATACACACAAATAACACAAGCTTAGTTTACTACTAGTTCAAGCGATTCTACTCTTTAGACATATTTTTATTTTTTTTTTTTATTTTTTATTAAAAACGTTGCCCCACACTAGGAATTTCTCCTGTATCGTGGGTGCGTTTACAAACATACAAATTCACATACACAAACAGCCGGACCCGGAACAACTATCTGTAGGCCATACAAATATTTGTTCCGTGCGGGAATCGAACCCGCGACACGCAGCGCAGCAGTCAATCGCTCAACCACTGCGCCAACCGTGTCGTCGAATTTTGTTTTCCATATTGTTAATTAAATGTATTATTATTGTCTCGGCAACTTCATCTAACATGTCTGCATGTAATATCATGAACTGCACTCACTGTGTCACTTATAGCTCAGGGTTTCCTTTTTTCGCGAAACATCATCTGTTCAAACTTGCACATAAATTTGTACTAAGCATGTATACCACTTTGTTTGTGAAACAATAAATACATTATTATTATTAGTTATACTGCAAATATGTGGAATAAATAGATATTAAGAGATATTAGAAATATTTATTTGTGGGAGACTGGTATCTGTACTAGGAAATCCTGTCACACAGATTACAAGCCCCCCCCCCCCCC
>NDFZ01005088.1:27361-95991 GCA_002192655.3 Mamestra configurata | reverse complement strand
GATCTCCCCGCAAACAACGTTCGTATTACAAAAAATAAGACCTTTGCGAAAAACAAACTACAAAAACAATTGCCTCCTGAAGCAGTAAGGTAAAAAAAAAAAAGGATAAATTTAAAATTCTTAAAAATTAAATTAAAGATAGGCATAGACCTTACAGAATACACACCACGAAGTAAATGCGTTCACCTGAAACCTGCAAACATAATGATTATGATGAATAATAAAAGCGCAAGCCATGTTAATGAAGCTTTAGTGAGCCAATTAAAACTTATTAACAATGTACGCACTAAAGAGATACCATCATAAAGGGCTCAACTCCTAATTATACGCAAATATGTAATCCTACCTGGCTACATAGTAACCGAAGCTTTGAAATAAAACCTTAATTATAAATGGAAATAACATACTGTTATGGATGAACTGTCTCGTAGGTCTCGAGGTCCTGGATCAAAGGTTCAATTTTCAGGTGAGGCCAAAAGTGTGACTGGGTTTTTCCATTAGGAAGTTTGCAGTAGCAGCCCGGATTTAGGAAGAATTTGTGACACCCCCGTGCCACGGAAAGCACGCAGGGACGTAGGAACCGTTGGTCCTGCGACTGATCTTTCCCCGGTCTTATCGGATTGCCGTCCCATAGGACTATGAGAAATAAGAAACAGAGAGTGCACCTTTGCGCACACACTTGTGCACTATAATATCTCCTGCATATTTAGCTAATATCTGCTGAGATCGATCACCGTGACCAAAACTCGGTCAAGAGAATTACTGTTATAGATTGATCATTTAGCTAATATTTTGATTTAGTTTTGGGTAAAAGCGATACCACACAATCAATCATCATCGTCACCTTCCTCTTAAATAAATTTAACACGCGCATGCGCAACACGTTCTATTACGTATCTAAAATTAACTCGAGCTCGTTAAAACGTCAAAACGAAAAAAACAAATCTGACCATAGACACTTACTATTGCGGGCCTGCGGACCCAATAGGGCCAGTACCTGCCAGGGTTGCGGAATTGTTCGAAAGAGTTACCGTGGCCTCGGAAAGTAAAAGGATTTTTGAAGGCACACGGGTGGCTTTTAGTGAGTAAGAGTCTGAAACTCCCTTCCGCTCCGTCCAGAGCGGGAGAATTCATTTGATTCTTTGAAAAATATTTAGAGATGACGTGGTTAAAGTAGTAGTATCACAATTCTATGCAAACTTAATCGAACTAGAGGAACGAGCAAACGGATAACAAATCGTTACCTACAGCTAATCCCGTGACATGTATCTCCAGATAGTTTGTCGGTGCACTGACCTTTAGCCATAGGCCATAGTCTTGAATGTATAGAAGCGACACTCCACTTCTGAATGCGTCCTAAATGCCTTTAGTTTTGAGGCTTTCACAATTGTTCAACACTTTCAACAAAGTCTGTATGTTTTTTAATAATAATCCTAATAATAACCTGATGGAAAGCGATGATGTGGTTGACGATAGAGTTCTCTTGCCTAAAACTATTCACTCTCGACATAAAGACCCCGAGCTTGTAGCAATCAGGAAACAGACTTCGGCAGCGAATTTTACTCCTTAGTTTATTGCTTAGCAATTTGAGACTACCTAATTAATTTAAACATTCTAAGCATAGGTATTCTGTATGGTGTCGGACGTAAAAGAATAGCACCATCCCATCACTTCCCGTAGGTGCCGTAAGAGGCGACTAAGGGACTCACTAGAGAATGGGCAGCAGCATTCTCTGCGCATTGCAACAGCTACACCGTGATCGCCAACCCGCCTGCCAAGCGTGGCGATTATGCCAAATCCCCCTCCCCCCCTTGGAGAAGACCTATGTCCAGCAGTGGACGTCTTTCAGCTGATGTGATGAAGCATAGGCATCGAGTTGCTAAGTACCTGGGTAGTTTGGATAACGGTAGGCAGATTGATAGAAATTTCTAACAGCCATAATCATTTCCTGAGATGCTTTAAGTCTCGAATAAATTTAAAAAAAAGGTTGACTGCGACTTAGCTTAGGTATGGCAGTAGTCCACTGCGTTTTCATCGAGTGCCTCCCTACCTCCGCCGCGTCGTCGGGGCTTATTTGGCGGAAAGGTGTGTCACCTATCTGGGACGTGATGGCAGATACCAGCGCCCCATGTCGTGCGGTGTTCCGCAGGGTTCGGTCTTGGGCCCGCTCCTGTGGAACATCGGGTACGACTGGGTGCTGAGGGGCGAGCTCCGGCCGGGAGTGNAAAAAAAAAAAAAAAAAAAAAAAAAAAAAAAAAAAAAAAAAAAAAAAAAAAAAAAAAAAAAAAAAAAAAAAAAAAAAAAAAAAAAAAAAAAAAAAAAAAAAAAAAAAAAAAAAAAAAAAAAAAAAAAAAAAAAAAAAAAAAAAAAAAAAAAAAAAAAAAAAAAAAAAAAAAAAAAAAAAAAAAAAAAAAAAAAAAAAAAAAAAAAAAAAAAAAAAAAAAAAAAAAAAAAAAAAAAAAAAAAAAAAAAAAAAAAAAAAAAAAAAAAAAAAAAAAAAAAAAAAAAAAAAAAAAAAAAAAAAAAAAAAAAAAAAAAAAAAAAAAAAAAAAAAAAAAAAAAAAAAAAAAAAAAAAAAAAAAAAAAAAAAAAAAAAAAAAAAAAAAAAAAAAAAAAAAAAAAAAAAAAAAAAAAAAAAAAAAAAAAAAAAAAAAAAAAAAAAAAAAAAAAAAAAAAAAAAAAAAAAAAAAAAAAAAAAAAAAAAAAAAAAAAAAAAAAAAAAAAAAAAAAAAAAAAAAAAAAAAAAAAAAAAAAAAAAAAAAAAAAAAAAAAAAAAAAAAAAAAAAAAAAAAAAAAAAAAAAAAAAAAAAAAAAAAAAAAAAAAAAAAAAAAAAAAAAAAAAAAAAAAAAAAAAAAAAAAAAAAAAAAAAAAAAAAAAAAAAAAAAAAAAAAAAAAAAAAAAAAAAAAAAAAAAAAAAAAAAAAAAAAAAAAAAAAAAAAAAAAAAAAAAAAAAAAAAAAAAAAAAAAAAAAAAAAAAAAAAAAAAAAAAAAAAAAAAAAAAAAAAAAAAAAAAAAAAAAAAAAAAAAAAAAAAAAAAAAAAAAAAAAAAAAAAAAAAAAAAAAAAAAAAAAAAAAAAAAAAAAAAAAAAAAAAAAAAAAAAAAAAAAAAAAAAAAAAAAAAAAAAAAAAAAAAAAAAAAAAAAAAAAAAAAAAAAAAAAAAAAAAAAAAAAAAAAAAAAAAAAAAAAAAAAAAAAAAAAAAAAAAAAAAAAAAAAAAAAAAAAAAAAAAAAAAAAAAAAAAAAAAAAAAAAAAAAAAAAAAAAAAAAAAAAAAAAAAAAAAAAAAAAAAAAAAAAAAAAAAAAAAAAAAAAAAAAAAAAAAAAAAAAAAAAAAAAAAAAAAAAAAAAAAAAAAAAAAAAAAAAAAAAAAAAAAAAAAAAAAAAAAAAAAAAAAAAAAAAAAAAAAAAAAAAAAAAAAAAAAAAAAAAAAAAAAAAAAAAAAAAAAAAAAAAAAAAAAAAAAAAAAAAAAAAAAAAAAAAAAAAAAAAAAAAAAAAAAAAAAAAAAAAAAAAAAAAAAAAAAAAAAAAAAAAAAAAAAAAAAAAAAAAAAAAAAAAAAAAAAAAAAAAAAAAAAAAAAAAAAAAAAAAAAAAAAAAAAAAAAAAAAAAAAAAAAAAAAAAAAAAAAAAAAAAAAAAAAAAAAAAAAAAAAAAAAAAAAAAAAAAAAAAAAAAAAAAAAAAAAAAAAAAAAAAAAAAAAAAAAAAAAAAAAAAAAAAAAAAAAAAAAAAAAAAAAAAAAAAAAAAAAAAAAAAAAAAAAAAAAAAAAAAAAAAAAAAAAAAAAAAAAAAAAAAAAAAAAAAAAAAAAAAAAAAAAAAAAAAAAAAAAAAAAAAAAAAAAAAAAAAAAAAAAAAAAAAAAAAAAAAAAAAAAAAAAAAAAAAAAAAAAAAAAAAAAAAAAAAAAAAAAAAAAAAAAAAAAAAAAAAAAAAAAAAAAAAAAAAAAAAAAAAAAAAAAAAAAAAAAAAAAAAAAAAAAAAAAAAAAAAAAAAAAAAAAAAAAAAAAAAAAAAAAAAAAAAAAAAAAAAAAAAAAAAAAAAAAAAAAAAAAAAAAAAAAAAAAAAAAAAAAAAAAAAAAAAAAAAAAAAAAAAAAAAAAAAAAAAAAAAAAAAAAAAAAAAAAAAAAAAAAAAAAAAAAAAAAAAAAAAAAAAAAAAAAAAAAAAAAAAAAAAAAAAAAAAAAAAAAAAAAAAAAAAAAAAAAAAAAAAAAAAAAAAAAAAAAAAAAAAAAAAAAAAAAAAAAAAAAAAAAAAAAAAAAAAAAAAAAAAAAAAAAAAAACCCCCCCCCCCCAAAAAAAAAAAAAAAAAAAAAAAAAAAAAAAAAAAAAAAAAAAAAAAAAAAAGGTATGGCAGTAGTCAAATACAAGCAGTGGTTTTGAGTATCGCTTCTTTAAAGATGTCTTAGTCTATGTTAAGGCTTAGTAATATCGATCGCGTCAATGGGGCTTAATATGTTCCTCTAGATTGGAAGTGGTAGGCTTTAGAGCGTCTGGACGAGTTTTCAATGCAATAAAGAATTTGAATTGAATTGAATTGAATTTCAGTGGAGATGGAGACGGCATTTAAATTAAGATTGCGTTTGTGCAGTTTAGAACAAATACCGCGAAATAGGTGCTTATTTCGGGAGTTTGTTAAAGAGTTAAAAAAACTTGCTTGTGTGCTACTTTTGTGCAAGAATAAAAAAAAATTCTTATCCTATTTGCCTCACATGTCCGCCCCGATTAGATACGATATTCGTTTTTCGCCCCGACTATAATTTGTTTAATTTATTTGTTATTTTAATTCTTGCATCGCTAATTCGTGAATACACTGTGCATGTAGCTAATACCTTAATTAATTTACACAACGTGACACGTACAAAACAATCGACTGTCCTATACATAGATGTAAATTATTTTTGAGGTGAAAATTTCTTTAGCGGCGTTGTGCACTTTTTGAGATGGGTAAAAAATGTTAAACTCGCGTCAGGACACGTGACTGGATCGAAAATTCGTAAGACGGAGGGAAAGTTCCGAAGTGTTAATTTTTTTTTGTGTACGATAGCGCAATAAATGAATATTGTATTTTACCACATAAATGATAGTACTTTATACCTACTGATAATTAAAGCAATTCGTGCGAAATGATTCCCTAACCATTCCAAAATATCAAAAATGCACAACGTTAATGTTCAAGTTTTCACTTCTGCCGGCACTCCCGGAGTGCAACCCGCTGTTTTTTTTCGCGATTTCACGGTTAGTTCCATTGTGACAGTTGTTCATAATGATGAGTGCAATGAACCTTTTTTAGGATTTGCGTTTATACTGTAACACGTTGTATGCACCTCGTGAAAATAAATAGAAAATAATATCATGTATCAAAACAAAATTGAATCATCTACATTTAAGTGTAGATAATTTTAGATCACTTATTATCATCTGAAAAAAGCTCTTAAGCCTGATTACACTTAATTTTGTCCCTTTACCGTTTATTTTTATCTAAGTGGAACCAACGACGGAACTTTTTAAGTAAGTTATATTAATATTTTTATTTGAGTAGTCAACAACCGAGTATTCAATTAACTTAAGTTCAATCACTGATTGCTGATCTTATTATTTTAGCCTAATAGAGTAGGAGGGCATTGACTGATCTCAAAATAAAATGTCCACCTTGTATTACAAAAGGTAATATATCGCTTCCGGCGACAACAATACTGTATCACTTGATAAAGAGGGTAAGCCCATGAATAGTGGAGCACTATTCTTTGACATAGGTAACTAAGTTTTGCCAGCGGCTATAGAAATACACACTCCTATTTCGGTTCATGAGATCACAGCCCGCTGACAGATAGACGGACGGACAGCTTAGCTTAAGGATTCCGTTGGTTACCTTCCAGATACAGATCCTGAAATTAGATTTCCAGAGAGATTCCCGGTTACAATTTTGTTTATCGTCTAAGCTTTTCACATCGAGTAGAAACCTGGTTCAAAGTCAAAGTCAAAAGTCAAGTCATTTATTTCAAATTAACCATTAACAGGTACTTTTGAATTGTCAAAGTCAGTCCATCAAAAACATGAAGCTATTTGCACGTTCCAAGGCGTAGATCTCTATGGAGAAGAACGTGCAAGAAACTCTACGGACACTCTTTTAAATCTTTTTATGTTTACAAAAATCCTGGTTACATTAAACTTGTTGCTTCTGTATATGAGAACAATGTAAAGAAAGAAAAAAACAATTTAAAGTTTAAAATATTAAAATGAGCCAGTGGCAACTAAGGGATGACCAGTCTCCACTGACGGCGCCCGTTCACGAACATGACGCGTGCATCAGCACCATTCAGCTCAACCATTTTGAAGAAAACTGAATGATCCGATACACGCGCCACCATCAGCGAGACAGAGTTTACCTTTAAGTAGGTGTGTGAGGTATGTGTACGGTGACCAGCAATAAAAGTCACTTTAGTACTCACGGTATAAAATTCACAACAAGATATATATGTATATAACAGAAGGAGTATGGTAAGAAGACACACACAATTGGCACAGCCCGGTTTTTGGTTTGCACAGCAATCTGTGAACACCATCCAGCATTCAGAATGCTGGGGTGACGAATGATGTCTATCTATCTATCTATTGGGTATGGTATCCGCACTTAGTCCTGATGTTGGACCATTGTGCGTGGGCCATAGCGGCCGTCATTCCAACCAGCCAACCTCCAGAGAGTTCAGGGTGTCTGTGAGTGAATTCGGTGTCCCTATTGTTTGTCTACGTATATCGGCGACGCCTGTGCACTCAAGGAGCACGTGCGACACCGTTTTCTCCTCCTCCATGCATGCTCTGCACAGAGGACTGTCTGTTATACCTATCGTGTGGACGAATGACGTCACAAAATATAATCACGTCGGGGTCACTTTTAGGTACATGTGTGGGGGTATGTGAACCGTGAGTACTAACAGTGGAATAGTGACTTTTATTACTGCTCCCCATACACATACCTTACATACGTAACTAAATACCTATTAGGTACTCCAACCCTCGAAGCTAGCAATAGGAGTTTAAATTTAATTATATTATCTAACTTGTTATAGGCCTATAACGATTTCATAACGAGGCCATTCACCCCGACCGGGACCTAGGGTTGGAAACCGCGGAATTGGCGGAACGACTCTGTTATTGTAGATTAATCATTTAACGCGCTAGTCCTTTGCAATATTCGTTTAGCTAAAGTGTTCTTGAGTGAAATGAATTGTGGTATTTAAGTGAAATATAATTGAATGAATTGAATTAGTGGGTTGCTTGAGAAGCTCAAAGCTAAATAATAACAGTCACAGTCGATTGTTGAGGTTAAGCGACGCTTGCTGTGATAGGTCTGTGGATGGGTGCCAATCAATTACATACCGAGACTTACGTACCTCAGAAAACTCGTTAAACTGTTGGTCTTTGACAGTCGTTATGGATAGTCAGAAGTCAGAAGCCAGAAGAAGAAGTTAGATTGTTTGAGAAGTGGGATACCATGTGGTTACATCCTAGTCTCACACAGAGAGGAAACCAGTGTCCTTTTATGTTGCATATGCTGGTATTTGAATTTTAAAATAGGCGATTTAACTTTGTTTGTTTGTTTGAACGTGCTAATCTCCGGAACTACCAGTCGGATTTGGAAAATTATTTTTGTATATGATAGCCACATTCATGAGGTAGACTATACGGGAACAGCAAATTCGTACGGGAACGGGAAAAAACGGGATATGTGCGTACGAATTCGCGGGCAAAAGCTAGTAGAATAAGTTGACTAAGGTTTTGTCTAATTAAGCATTACAGTACTGTGTGTGCTAATCAAAACAGAACAATATCTTACGATTCAATATCTGTGATCACCGCCAACTGCGGGCGCCATTCTTCAGATTAAAACAAAAAAAAGGGTTGCACTCCGGGAGTGCCGGCAGAAGTGAAAACTTGAACATGTGCACATTTTTTACCCATCCCAAAAAGTGCACAACGCCGCTAAAGAAGTTTTTACTTCAAAAATCTTGAAACTCATTGAAAGATCCATGTCTTGATTTAAAAACGAAAAAAGTATAAAAGAATAGCAAAAATTTAAAAGAAAAAACTGAAAGATAGTTCAGCCGTTTCATAAAAGAGCCAAAATTAAATCATTTATCTCAACTACGTCTACATCTGCGGCCTCATTTTTTGTTCAATCAAAATTTTTGGGTCAGCATGATGTAACTTGCCGATTGGACTTTTTTTTTTAAATCAATCGCTTCTGAGCGGACTCCTGAAATGAGGTCAAGGGACATTAGGGCTGAGGTTCGAGAAAATGGTATGGTTCATTTACACTGAACTGTTTCATGCCTTGATTATTATCGAGAGAAGATAAAAGTTCACTCGTGTTAACAGGTACACGGTATGTACACTGGTATGCATACACGAAATGAAAATTAATAACAATATAATAATAATTTATCTTGTGACAACTCACACACGGTCATCCGATCCCAAACTAGGCAGAGCTTGTGCTATGGCAACCAGACAACTGATAAACATACTTATATATTTCTAAATACATACATATTATAGACAAATTACACCCAGACACAGAACAAATGATCATGCTCATCACACAAAGATTTGTCCTGGGTGAGAATCGAACCCACGACCTCCGGTTTAGCAGTCAGGGTCACTAACCACTCGACCAACAGACTAGTCAAATTTGTTGTAAATTGACAATTTGTAAATTAATTATGTGAGTACCATTTACCTAAATTTGTTTAGAAAATTAATAAGTTTACCTCTGCTGGTAATACTTTGTTCCTATAAGTAGCATATTCTGGGTGCATCGGCCTCGCATAATATTAAATTAATTTTTGTGCACCAAATTTTGTAAAACTGTTAGGAGTTTCTTGTCCCTTCTTCTCCATAAGAATCTACCTTTCCGAATGGACAGTGGAGTCACTTTATTAATGTAATACTATTGTTTTACTGAACTGTAAATGGTGACGTTTAAAAGTGCCGTTTAATGGCCTAATTGAAATAAACGTTTTGACTTTGACTTAGACTTTAGCAGTTAATACGAAAACCGCCTTCTCTTTGAAGAAATAGAATTAAAATGCATCTCAAAATAAAAGAAAAGAAAGAAAATAGTCTATTCCACACAAACAAAATGCATATTTCAAATATAACTTAACAAACACATTTATACTTAAAGATCAATTAAATAAAAGCACACAGACAGTTACCACTGTTCCAATATTTTTTGTCTTTATCTTAATTTATTATGGGTTGGTTTAACATGTCTATTTCTTTCATATCACGCCTCTCTTGCCATAATTATATGTACATATATCATACAGTCATTCCATTTTTTTATCATCCCCTAGAACAGAACATTCACGCTCAAAATGATCCTTGTTTGCAGTACTTATGACATCATTTTGATGTATTTGCTTATTTTAATTACAATAAGTGCGATTATTGCTTGGCAAGTTTCACCTCTCAACGTCAAGAAACATGCTCCGTATAAACGAGCCTTTAGATTGAATGTCAAAGGTTTTTTGAGGAAATTCAGCGTGTTAAGGATCTTAATTGAATTTCTCGCGTGTGGGTCACGACCTTTACAGGTTGTTGAACTCTATCGAACTTGAATGGGCGAAGTTGATGGTATTTACATTTAATGCATGATCTACGAGTGTTTGGATAGTGGTTTCGTGCTCGGTGATTTTTGTGAAAAATGTGTGAAGGATTAGGACAGATTAAACATAAAACCTGAAAAGGGACGATTTTTATGAACAACTTTTACTAAGGAACCAACACTGGAATATCGAAAATAAATAGCTGTTCTGTAGGTACAATATGGCCGAATTATGCAAACAGAATTTATGGTTCACTTGATTTTTTAAAATGATTATTTTTAGGTTTTCTATTTATTTTGTAACACCTTATATATTATGTTTATTTACTAAGTTTTACTATATTTGCCGTAGAAAGATAAATAATACATGGATGCTGTTATTATGTTTAGGACTTTACTAACAGACATAACTTACATGAAAGTGTTAAACACAATCATTTTAGTATAAAATTGTATTACGAGGTAGAACACTTATCAGTCTATAGTACATCCCGTAGAAATTTCGGGAAATTCTCTCTTAGTGCTCCCCTACAGGGAGTGAGAGAATTTAACCTACATGCCAAATTTCAACTTTCTACGACCAGTAGTTTCGGCTGTGCGTTGTCTGTCAGTCACTCAGTCAGCCAGTAACGGAATGATTTTATATATATATTGATTTTTCATTAGTATGACCCCAAGAAAGAAACTGATTTGTGTCAATCACAAATATGTACATTTCATATTTATCGATCTGTTTTGATAAAATAATATTAATTATAATGAAGATCGAACATTAAGCAATGATTTTGTGATATACTGCCTACCTTTTTTTTTTTAAGGGTAGGAAATCATCAAATGACTTCTTCCGCTCGGGGTAGAGCGGAAGGGCGTGTCGGACTTTTACTGACTAAAAACCATCCGTGTTCGTTCTAAAGCCCTTTGCGTTCCAGGGCCGCGGTGACTCGCTCAATGGAACCTTAGAATATTTAATCGGGTAACATAATTAATCTGAAACTTTCAATCTGTACTAATATAATAAAGCTACCTGCCTGCTAATATACTGCCTACCTGGAACGTGTCAAAGACCGCTCTTGTTTGGGTCACTTAAAGTTAATTGGTGGTTGATAGATTTGATGAACAATCCATTTGTATGGAAACAGGAGAATTAATTAAATTGAACTGGTGACGACCACGTGTAGGAAATGTCAGATGGGATTAATTTCTAAATTGATTGAGTGAATTTTATGATTTTTATGGTTGAATATTTTGGTTTCAAGCGTGTTTTCCGTACGCTGTCTTTTCTGGAAAACTAATCCTGTGTTCCAAGTTTTATCCATTTCCTGTAATCCGATTTAGTTGGCATTGAATTTTGCACCCACGTGTTCTGATGTTAGCACAATATTTAGCTCTCGTATAGTTGATCTGACGTGTTGATGGAAAGTCAACGCGAAATCGGTTATCGTTTTAAACATTAAGTACCTGGATGATCGTTTTTTTGGTAAACGTTTTCTAAAAATGAAACCAAGCTAGATTGATTTATCGCCCCCGCAACCCCCTGCATACTGCATACCCCCCTGCATACCCTGCATACACATCTGAAAATGTGACATATTATATGTAAAACTAATCTATTGACATTAAATTAACTGAGATAATAAAGACATTTTAGAATCTCTATTGTAGTATGAGATTGTAATATGAAAATGATAATTTACTTATTTAGTTTATAAGAATGACATAATGTATAATAATAATTAAAAAAAAATAAATTATTCTATATCAACAAATTATGTAAATAATGAATAATGATAGCATGTTAAATTAATTAAAACCTGTCGCCTATACATTGCTGTGCCCTAGCAGGGTTCATTGTTTGGAACTATCATAATGTAGCAACCTGTAAACAACATGAAATGCAATAAATGAATATGAATATGAATATGAATACTAAATTTCATGAAAATCGTTGGAGCCGTTTCCGAGATTCAGATTATATATATACATATATCCAAGAATTGCTCGTTTAGAGGTATTAGATTAGATAAGTATAAGTAAATATTTTGTTTATGTTAATTTTTAACTGAGGAATAAACATGACTAATTGATATATTTTTCCGCCATATTTTCTCTCTTGTGCTCGCCAGCGCAAGAGAGAAAATATGGCGAAAAAATCACATTGTCGTGATTTGTTGTGGCTCAAACACAATGATACTATCTTGTTTGGTTGCGAATTACCTTTTAGCTGTATCATCAGACCAGCTCCACATCACCATATTGTTGAATTATATTCGAAGTCACATTTATATAACAAGTTCAAGCTTAAAGAGATGCTGAAAAATTTGGAAAATGGATTACTTATTTGTAACCAGACTAACATACAAAGAAAGCAAGTTAATAAAAACATTGTATAATAGTCTCCACGACTGGTGATAGCTTATTATATTCCCGAAGAACCAAGAATAGAACCAAGAATATTTGACTGGCCTGTTGGTCGAGTGGTAAGTGACCCTGACTGCTAAACCGGAGGTCGTGGGTTCGATTCTCACCCAGGACAAATCTTTGTGTGATGAGCATGATCATTTGTTCTGTGTCTGGGTGTAATTTGTCTATAATATGTATTGTATTTAGAAATATATAAGTATGTTTATCAGTTATCTGGTTGCCATAGTACAGGCTCTGCCTAGTTTGGGATCGGATGACCGTGTGTGTTGTCCCAAGATATTATTATTATTAAGATATTATTTCCTTTATTCATATATTTTTTAACTTATTTTATACATTTTTAAATATTTCTTAAAAAAAACATTTAAAAATATAAAAATAGTAGCCCACCGGTATCGGGAACAGGGTCCAAGCTACCGGCGGTCAGGGCTCAAGAGAGAGGAACCTCCTAACAATACGAGCCGTGTCCAGAAGTACCGCTTTCTGAATCAGGCCCTTGATCCAGCTGCCTAACGAGAGCCTCCTGAGGTGCTGGTCGAGGCTCGTGGCTATTAAGCCATTGGCTGACACAACTATCGGTACAATGATTGCTGAGTCCACATCCCACATGTCGACAACCTCGCGAGCCAAGTCAATATATTTGATTTGCTTATCTTTCTCGGCTTTCACGAGGTTCTCGTCATGCGGAACGGTTATGTCTACAATCATTGCACGCCTCTCGATTCGGTCCACCACCACTATATCAGGCTTATTGGCAACAATAGTCCTGTCAGTGATGATGGACCGATCCCAGTACAATGTGATATTGCCATTATCGAGAACTGGGTCGGGCGCATACCTGTAGTACGGCACCTCCGATTCCACAAGAGAGTATTTCAGAGCAAGTTGCTGATGGATAATCCTGGCTACAAGGTTGTGCCTATGCAAGTATTCTCCGTTAGCTAGACGAGAACAACCAGAGACAATGTGGCGAATCGATTCTCCCGGACGGTGACATGCCCGACATATGTCAACCGTGCCGTCCTTCACAATAAATCTCCGGTAGTTATTCGTCATGATAACTTCGTCCATAATTGCACAGACAAAACCTTCGGTTTCTCCAAAGAGATCACCGAAACGCAACCAGGCTACGGACGCTAATTGATCTACGTCGGGCCCATGTAGGGCCCGGAAATAGCGTCCGTGAAGTTCCTTACTTTGCCATACCGCCCTGCGATCGTTAGTGTCTAGCACCGCAGGTTTGCGCCAGTTCTCATTTGCCAAAGAGAGCGGGGTGAGTCCCTTGTCCACCGCCACTACATCTCGATGCATACCCACGTCGACAGCTAGGAAATATTCCCTGAGACTGCATATCTCGCGATTGTGGAGAGTCTTAGCATTTAAGAAGCCTCGACCTCCACACTTTCGCGGGATATACAGTCTCATTACCGACGACCGTGGGTGATGCATTCGATATGCAGTAAGCAGTGTACGGACCCGCCTATCCAGGGCGTCAAGTTCCGTTTGAGTCCATTTGAGTACGCCGAAAGAGTGCATCAATACCGGCATGACCCAACCGTTGAAGGCGCGCACCTTGTTTCCGCCTGATAGAAGGCTATTGAATACCTTTTTCAGGCGGCCAAAGAAGCGCTCCTTCAACGATTGCTTCATGTCAGTAACATTGATACCTAACGCTTCCGACATACCCAAATACTTGTAAGTTTCACTTGAAGAGAGGGATCTGAGGTTTATGGAATCCGAGAGTTGAGTTCCCACGGATTCCATAATCTCCCCACGCTTTACATGCATGACCGCACATTTGTCCACACCAAACTCCATCCTGATGGCACTACTGAAAGTTTCAGTTACCTTCAGTAGCTCTATAAGATATTATTATTATTAAGATATTATTATTATAATAGTATTTTTTGACATTGCATGAATTACTATAAAAATATAACCATTCCTTTTTTTCCTCCAGATTTTCGAAGCCCGCGACTTGCCAATCAAGGATGTGACCGGCAGCAGCGATCCTTACATCAAGGTGTTCCTTCTCCCTGACCGCAAGAAGAAGTTCCAGACTAAGGTGCACCGCAAGAACTTGAACCCTGTGTTCAATGAGACCTTCTTGTTCAGGTTAGTACTGAAAGGTTATTTGGTATTTAAAGCTAAGAGGTACTGTAACATTCTATCAGCGAGAACTATTGTCGAAAAGTCAAAATGCAAGGGTTTGAGTAGTGTCGGGAGTCGCAGGGCGATTCCCGGCCACCGAAGGCACGGGCCTGCGGTCGGAAAGCGTTAGGTGACTCGCCGTCCGATCAGAACCAGGCCCAGGTCGACGGCGCGTTATGTTCCACGCGCGTCTCAAATAGATGTCACCATAGTAGACTGGGCCCGCTTGGGCTAAAGTCTGCCAGGATTGTGAAATTTGTTCGAAAGAGTCAGCGCGGCCCTGGAACGCAAAGGAAATTAGGAGGAACACGGATGGGTTTTAGTCAGTAAGAGTCTGACACTCCCTTCTGCTCCGCCCAGAGCGGAAGGAGTCAGTTGATGATATTCCATCCATAAAAAAGAAAGGGTTTGACTAGCTGGGCCTACGTCATGGATCTAAGCCCACGCGGTGGATCCAGGCCCATTTTCTCTTAGAAAAGAGGCTTGTGTTCCAGAAGTGGGAACGTTGTAGGCTGATCATGCTATGTCAACGGTTTGATCACATGACATTTCTATAGCACATGTCAATCCCTATCTTTTTTGGCTGTTTGACAATGTTACTGCTGATAGTGTAATTTTCTCTGGAAGCCTAGGTCTTCTTTGATCGCTATTTAATTATATTATTTTTATTTTGGTGGGTGGCTAGATTATTAACGGCCGGCTTCAATGACGTATATTTTTTTTTTTTTTTTTTAATCCCCTTTTTAAACCCTGTATCGTGGGTGCGTTTACAAACATACAAAGTCACAAACACAAACAGCCAGACCCGGAACAACTATCTGTAGGCCATACAAATATCTGTTCCGCCCGGGAATTGAACCCGTGACACGCAGCGCAGCAGTCAATCGCTCAAGCACTGCGCCAACCGTGCCGTCAACTACCTTTAAGCAACTGCCAAATTAGCTACAAACAGTACCTGAAACGTTATGTTTGAAAGGCTTTACGTTTTAGCTCCTGTTGGAAACTAATTTGGTGATTTAACCTTGGAAAGCCATGAAAAAGCATTCTGATCTCAATTTATAGATGAGGAGGTTAGTTAAGGATTAAGTCCACGTTGGCTGGAAGAAACTCTATCAAAACAGTGTTGTTTGATTCAAATAATTTATGTAAGAACGCTTAGGATTAGTCCTAAGCATTCTCCCATAAATTATTTTTTAATTAATAATAATAAATTATTAAATTAAATTAAATAATAATCAATTTTTTTTTCACCTTGGGGTGAGAGGTTGTATTGAAGTTCTTACTTCGAAAAATCCTTCTTCGTACCATCACCTAAGAAATACGGTTTATGCTTGTATATCTTTTTCTGTTGATCTATCTTGAGGTCCAGAAAAGTCAATCTATACAACGTGTAACAGAATAAACGCAATACCTCTTAAGGGCTCATCATTATGAAAAACTCTTCAATGGGACCTACCACAAAATCGCGAAAAAAACAGCTGTTCTGTACATTTTGTAGAGTTAGACGCACATAAATGTGTGGAGCAGTCGATTTTTTTTTCGCGATTTCAGTGTTGGTCCCATAGTGAAAGTTGTTCATAATGATGAATACAATGACCCCTTAAGAGGTATTGCGTTTATTCTGTTACAGGTTATATATTAATTAAAGATATAAAAGAACTATCAATCATAAAAGTGGCAGAAAAATATTTGCCCTATACAATATATCAATTTCCGAAACGGCTTAAAAGTGACCACAGTTGAGTGCACTGGAAAGCTTACCAACCTTGCGATCATAAAATGTTATATCAATTTTCTCGAGATCCGAAACGCCTTAAAATTCTATTTCTACTTTAATCCGTCTTCGATCCGTCCTCCGGGACTTGGCGACAGAAACTTGGCAATATTTCGTCAAAATATTAGTTCTGTTGAGTGCTACCTGACTTGCCAAGTTACTGGCAAATTGAGTTTACTCTTAGTTATCATCTTGACGTTAATTGTACTTCACTTTAAAAGTTTCTTTAGAATTCCTGTAATATTAGCTTTCTTGTTACTTCATTTTGAGGTAGATTAAAAGTAAATATTTGGTAGATATTATGAAATATCGTGGTGAACAGTTGTGTTAGCTGGGATTCGTCGGCTCTGGCTGGACCTGCATTGTTTTTCACTACCCACGTTGGGGATAAGTTTTTAAAAACTTATCCCTAGTCCTCATTTACCTGGACTGAACTCTAATCCAAAATCGTGCTTCCATACCCGGTGGCTAAGAACGTGCGTTATCTGTCAGTAGATGGCCCGATAAGGACTCAATCTTGAAAGGCTCCATCAAATTACCTTCCACTTCCGCAATCAAATTCTTAAAGACTGCTAGAAACTTCTGGCAAGAGAGGTTCCGAGATGGCAGTGCTAGGCCCGTACCCACTCCTTCCTCTACCTTTCGCACAGTTTCGTACATGGATTTGCCAGAGATCCACTGAACTGACAACAAATAGTCTCGGGCTACAGACTGCAGACAGTCAAAAATGGCAATCCACGACTAACAAAACAACTACTCAGCCTAAGTAGAAATAACTTCAGAACAATAATAGGGACAATTACGGGCCATTGCCCCCTGAACAAACATCTTTTTAACATAGGCGCCACAGACAGCTCACTCTGCAGAGGCTGCTTTGATGCCGAAGAAACAGCCGCCCATGTCATCCTGAAATGCAAGGCCGTGGCTACCCACCGTGAACAAATCCTCGGAACGTTGAGGTCGCTCCGCGGAGCCTGTGAAGCTCCCAGGAAACTTCTGCGCTTCTAGGCGGAGCTAGGCTGGCTAACGCAGCCAGGACACCTACGCACAACGGACCGAATAGGAGTCTAAGTGCGGAAAATGGAGTCCCTACTCTACACTACTCTACTACTCTAACTTCTGGCAAGTCGTCATAATTACATTCGACCCTTAACCAAGGTCACCGACCTCTACGGATATCGCAGGCGAAAAAAATGCCTAATTTGTATGCAAAACAAATAAATTGACTAACTTTTGGAAACTTTTTTCTAAAAGTTCAGAGACCTTACCTGAAAAAAGTGAATTTCAAAGGCAATCATAAGTTTCTGATTGGCCGAAACGAGTGAGAATTCTGCAGCATAAATTTGGGTACATACCACACGTATTTCTAGTTACAATTTTTACATAAACATTGTATGGCTTTGCAAATGTAAGAGTTGAACCCTTTCAATGTTCTCTGGTCTTATTAGCATTTATGATAAATCCGTTTTTTTTTTTCTTTACAACAAAACTATTTTATTTGGTAGATTTACAAAATGAAACAAAAATGTCGCAAAACCAGAAAAGTGTTTTTCTTTCTCTTCGAGTTTCCAGATCACTTGGACTTTTGGTACATCCTGTATATGTTAGGGTACTACCACACCAATCGATCGATGGTAGAATTGATTTGTCGACGTCCATCGATAGTTTCTACTTCATTAATCGATCGATCGTCGATCAGCCAAAACTACCAAGGGTGTCGGACCCTAATGCTTGTCTTCCGACAATAATTTCTTCATTCGATGTTTCTATAGAGATACATTTTTAGACCAGCTTTCAGCCGCGGTTTCCATCTCGTGACCTATAGGAGGCATGCATTTTCCAGGGCATTCCACGATAGTACAGCTTCCTATCAACGGTTTGTTTCTGGGGTTCTGAACATCCGTAAGAAACGAGTGTCTCTCTATCCGTCTGTCACAGAAAATTTTGTCCGAATTAACAGAACCGATACTATTAAAGTGTTGTACACATATGAACTTCTGTGGTACAAACACGGACGCGTTACGTAAATAAATAAGTTATGAGTATGGGTGTCACTTTTGGGGGAAAAACCAGAAAAACAAAGTTATTCAAACTGCAGCGTGTGACATATCAAATTTAAGGACTTATTATGATGGTTTTAATTATATTTTCTCCATAATTTTAAAATAAATAGTTATTCAAGAAATTAGACGAAAAATTACCATTCCTCCCACACTTATCTCCGAAGCTACTGAGCCTAAAATTTTAGAAAAAATGCTGATAATAGTTATTTACCTATAGATTACAGGAATACTAATAAGAAGTCTTTAGTATTGAAATAAAGTTTTAACTTACAAATACAAAAATTAAATTCGTTCTGAACAGCACGCGAATCCGACTGGCACTTGGCCAGTTTTTTCTAAATTGGATCAATACTTCTAGAGATTATTTCCTGAAAACGATCTTTTTTTTTAAGAAATTATGTTAACAGTTTTGTTTTTTTATATCCACAATTAATTGAATAATCATTTATTCACTTTATCCTCCCCTCCTGCCGCTACCTCCTTTACCTCTTTAGTTAAGTATTACTCGTATTTAAGCTAACATGAAATTCACTAACTCAGTACATTTGTTCAAAATCTTTGAAAGTTGAAAGATCTTCAGTGAATCAATCTTTATTTGCGGTTAAATTTATCTCGCCATCTTTCTTTATTTTCGACTCTTCAGTATCGTTTCTAATAAATCACGTCAATGTTTCAAAACTTTTTTCTCTCTCATTTGCTCCCTCAGTGCACTTTTGAGAGTTGTTAGAACTTGATAGTAACCTTTATTTATTATTAGCAATCCGCCCTGGCTTCGCACTGTTAATATTTACGATGTACGCCCAAAAATCTATTTTTGGACACTTGGCAAAATATCAACTTATTTACACTATTTATAATAAAAATTTAATTATACATTTTAAACAGCTTGTGGCTAAAGAATGACATCCGCGCGGGTCGATCAAGGTTAAGCAACGCTTGCCAATCTTAATATACCGAGTTTCCTCCGTACTTCGGCAAGCACGTTAAGCCGTTGGTCCCGGCTGTCATTTGTCTGTCAGAAGCCAGTAAAATCTGAATCCAGTCTTGTCTACCGTGTTATCCAATTCATGGGTTGTGGAGGTCTGGTAGGCAGCCGCTCCACGTAAAATACTGGTATTCAACTGAATCCAGTTTGACTGGAAATTGACTCCAATAAAGTTGGGAAAAGGCTAGGCAGATGATGGTTGTAGACATTTCCCACATATTTGAAGCCACTTTAAAGATAAACTCTAGTGGCACTCAAATGCCATTGCAATGCCATTTGAGTTGTAAACTTTTGAATTTTTCAGGGACTATTTTTACGAACCACTTTCTTTGGAGAGTTTCCTCTTAAATGTTCATTTCGAAGTCCCTTAAGGAGTTCTCTGAAATTATGAATAACGCAATTTTCATAATGGATTTTTAATATTTTTTGCAGCCTATGTGAATACTTTAATGTAGAAATTTACATGACTTCATTCTTATTTAATTTACTGTTTTTCTTGTTTCTTGTTGTTTATTATTGGAAAATCCGCCCATGTAACCACTGTGACTGTGAATTTTAAATAAATGATTTTGTATCATTATATCTATATTTTGCCTGGAATTCCCGTATAAAAACCTCCCCCAAGATAATAATAATTCCTTACTAAACTTCGATTTGAAGCATCTTCTGTCATATCTGTATGACGGTCTCTCTCAAACCAACGTATCCTATTAATGCCTGACTTTGGGTAATGATTCACTAATACCATTATTCTTTGTTTAGCGTCCCCTACGAAGAGTTGCGCCAGCGCTACATCCAGTTCTCCGTGTACGACTTCGACCGGTTCAGCCGTCACGACCTGATTGGCCACGTGGTCCTCAAGGGTCTGCTGGAGTCTGCCGACCTTCACCAGGAGATCGAGTATACCATGAACATCCTCGCTGCGCCTCAGGTGAGGGAAACAATTGAATGTTAGATGCTGTTTTGTTTTAAGATGGTATACAACAAGAAGGAAATAATTAAAACACTGCGCGCTGCGAACCAAATTATGAACGTGACCCAAAAAGCTGCTACGCTTAAATAGGATAAGGACGGACATGTCTGTGGCAAAAGGAACCACGGAGTCGTCTCATTTAATCGCAAATGACATCGTGGTAGACCAAGACGATGAAAAGACTGGTCCGAACTAGCAAAAGACAGAGTTGTGTGGAAAAGGTAATAGGTCAAATGGATAGATAGACAATAAAAATAATATGTAGAAGTTCATGAAGAATCATTTACGCAACTTTAAAGTAAAACCGTTACTAAACGAAATTATGAAATTTATAGGGGAGCCAATATTAGAAAATAGTCACTGTTTTTAGATAGATGGCATTGATACGTCAATTCATGAAAATTTTCGTTTAGTAACGGTTTTACTTTAAAGGTGCGAATTTTGGTATAATCTAATGGCGGGTCTCAATAACGTATCTATCTTTAACCAACTGTCAAATTAGCTACCAACAGTCGCTGAAACGTCATGTTTGCCTTTAAAACATGACGATTCAGCAACTGTTGGTAGCTAACTTGAAAGTTCGTTAAAGGTAGATACGTTATTGAAAGTGGCTGTAAGTGGGTCTACAGCTAATGGTAGGGATCAAAAAGGCATTGCCTGAATTGAGGAAAAAAATAAAACAAAAAATGTGTTTAGTTCTATATTCGACATTGTTTTTGGTATCAGGTCGTAAAAAGTTGAAGAAGTCAATTTTCCGGAATAATGACCGTTTAGGGAAAGAGTTATGATAACAAATAAATCCTAAAACGGATAGATATTGCCGGCCGAAGCAAATTGCGATTGGAAAGGATTTGTCAGCTTTGCTTTTGATTCATGGTGTTCAAAATATATCTTTAAATTTCAATTAATTTGTTTCTCATGCTTTTGACATTAAAATATTGTAGACTTCCTGTAGATTTCCAAAACTTATTGTGCATTTGGGTAGGACGGGACTCCTACCCAAATGCACAATAAGTTTTGGAAATACTTTCATTGCGCAAACACCTAAGGAAAAACAAGATTCTGTGTAACCTGATAGCTTTTGTTTTTTTTTTAGGATGAGAAATCATCAAATGTCTTCTTCCGCTCTGAGTGGAGCGGAAGGGCGTGTCAGACTCTTACTGACTAAAACCCATCCGTGTTCCTTCTAAAGCCCTTTGCGTTCCAGGGCCGCGGTGACTCTTTCGAACAAATTCCGCAACCCTGGGTTTCTGATAGCTACAACCTGAGATTTTTAAGTTAAGAGTGAATAGGTTACTTCTAGGCTAGCGTGTTCCATCGTCTAATACATCATTGCTTACCTTCAGGTGATAAAGTGGTCAAAGGTCAGTGGTTTGTTTACCTACTTTCATATTAGATTCTTCTACAAAAAAATGTTTTTGATGTTCATAAAAAAGAGATTATTTTTCGTGCCTAATTGTCTTTATAAACTTTATATATTTGAAACTGCTAATATTTCATCATTAAGGTGAATTTTTACTTTGGTCTGCGTTGTAAAGTAAATGTGAAGTTTTATCGTAATTCTGATTTTAATTTGTTATGTATCAGTAGTATCAGTAAAGTTATTTAAATATTTTCTTAATACGCTTTATTCAATAAATATATCAATAACTAGCTGTCGCCCGCGGCTCCACCTGCGTTAATATCGAAAATTATCTCAAGGGAACATATTCCCGGGATAAAAAGCCTATGTGTTATTCTAGACTATAATCTACCTCTGTGCCAAATTTCATTAAAATCCGTTCAGTAGTTTTTACGTGAAAGAGTAACAAACATCCATCCATCCATCCATCCGTACTTACAAACTTTCGCGTTTATAATATAAAGTAGGATAAATATGTAGTACCTACTAACTAATGAAAATGAATAACAGTTAAAATTTGTCGAACACCAAGAATATTCCAAATGACCAACATCATCGATCAATCCAAAACTTCAAACACGAATCTACATTACGGAAAATTCAATCAAACATCTTAAATTTGACATTTCAATACCCCACAATTAATCATTGCTGCAATTTTCCTTCAGCTTAATTTAATTTGTGGGTTGTATACAGCTAGGCTTTACAATCTGATTTTACCCTTAGACTACGAGATACAAAGTCAAAGGTAGCGACTGCCAAAATATAGTAAAAAAAGCTAATATGACTTTTTGATGTGACTGACTGGCAAGCCTCATCAGGTGACGTGACTGAAAGTGCGGCGGCGACATAATCGTGACGTGACTGACAAGCTATTATGAATATTTACTCTTGGAAACATTGGTGCTAAGGGATTTAGCGCGCGAGTGTATCAAATACTAGTGAATAGGGCAGCTACAACTTCAAAGCGGGTACGGTATCGGTATCGCGCGCATGTGTCGTCTGACACAAATTGCATCGCTGATCGTATCGCCCAAGGTTGTGACTTGGGCCTTAGACAACAAGGCCCTAAATCCATTAATCAACTTGCTCCTTCTTATGCCCTTTTCCTCTGTTCCTTTCAGACCATTTCGAAGGACAAGGGACCTTTTATCCTGCACCTTGCCTTGAGGTGTATGGTCTCGTGAATATAAAGCGGTTGACCTAATTTTACGAGGTTGTTTTTATGGGGTGTTAAGATAATAGCTCGCCTTCCGCGTTTCATTAGTTTTGGTGTCACTTCTTAACTTTTTCGACAGCATTGTTTTTGGTCATTTGGGATTATATTCTTCTGTTATTTATAATAGTTTTTCCGTTATATACAATCAGTGATGGGTATCATATACAACGTGTAACAGAATAAACGCAATATCTGGTAAGTTGGCATTGTACTCATTATTATGAACAACTTTTACTATGGAACCAAATCCGAAAAAGCGAAAATAAAAACAGCTATTCAGTACATTTTGTCGAGTTATGCATACATAAATGTATGGGGCAGTAGATTTATTTTTCTCGATTTCAAAGTTGTTCATAATGATGAGTTCAATAACCCGTTATGATATATTGCGTTTATTCTGTTACACGTTGTATAGCAATTGAACTGACTGCTGATCTACTTTTTTGTTTTAACCGTACTAGTTCTTTTTAAGCTTTACCTTTTTATTTAGCAGACAGGGCGACACGACTGCACTTGACGTTAAGCACTGCCCTTTGTTTGTGTTAAAAAGTTGTATTACTTTTTTTGGTGTAGAAGAAAATATATTCTTTCCATCAATCAGAGAGGTCAGATTCATTGTATCTAATCTTCCTGCTCATGCCACTTGGGGTGAGCACAATATGTTTTGTTCCTTCATTCTCCTATGTCAATCGCCTGGTGCGGTGGTCGCCTTCCAGTCTAACCGTTTGCAGATGAGTACAAGACTGGTGTCAGATTTTCTGGCTTCTGGAGATAGTCACGGGTACGCAGTGACTGAAATGACAGCTGGGGCCAACGGCTTATTAAGCCTCGAGCTTTATGATAACCATAAATTGATTCAATATTGAAATCTCTACACTAAGTACATTCCGATACTGTAGGAGGTTTTCAATTTATCCTCATTAAATCTTTTAATAAAACTTATCACGTTTGGCAGCTGTCAGCCATTGAATCGACACGTACCTACTATAGTTTAGCTCGCATACTGTCACGTTCGTATCAAAAACTACTTCATTTAATATTAAACTGATATCGAAATATTTGACGTCTTTATTAAAATTAAATTTTGGCAAGAAAATATATTATGTTTTGAAGCAGTGATTTTATTTTTGGAGTGTGATTGGAATTTGTGGTTTCGAGTTATTTTTATATTATGTTTTTGCTTTGTGCTTCAATATTTCAAGGACGGGCTTCATTAGTCGAAAGAAGCGTACCAAACTATATTATATTTTGATTTGAATTTTTTCAAGGTGAATTTAGTTAATAAAAATTATGATTTTGACAATAACTATTCTAACGAAAACGATTTCACTTTCGGTACCTTATTTATTTGATACTTTTTCTGTTATAACACCATATTATGTAATAGGAAGAAAATGTATAATGTAATGTAAGAAAATGCGTATTTTTTTAATGAAGTCCCGCGTGAAACAATGATGCTTCAGAGAGGCCCGTTTAATAAAACGGACTTTCAATGGTAAATACCTAATATAAAGTTAAAGGTCTTAAAACCAGAGTTTTTAGTTCAGGGTACTAAAAAGTTTAAAAACAAAGGTACGGGTTTTAAAAAAAAACTTTAGGGTAACTCCGTCTCGGTTTGTTTATGCTATCGTAAATTCCACAGGCCTACTTTTGCGCTTGTTTTTATTGACCTGATTTTTTTTCTATCTGGATAAAATAGCGTCCTCTCTGCTAATTCTTGAGAAAATCATGGATAGTTTTGTGGAAACATTATGGAGATTATAAGACATCGCAGAATGTAACAAGACTGCTCGTTCTATTCGTTTAATTATATTTTTGTTACGAATATTCTGGCTTTTTTTTTTAAGGATGGGAAATCATTAAATGACTTCTTTCGCTCTTCGAGTCAGACTCTTACCGACTAAAACCCATCCGTGTTCCCTCCAAAGCCCCTTGTGTTCCAGGGCCACGGTGACTCTTTCGAACAAATTCCGCAACCCTGGCAGAAATATTCTGGCTTACAATAGACCTTACATCAGTGGTGACACTTTGATCTTGAACTAGTCTAGTTCAAAGTTCCAATACACTGCAAGGCCAGCTAACCACTGGCGTTGTTACTACTGACTGGCGTCCTACCATGCATCTACCTGATGAAAGAAACCCTAAGAAAATACAAATTCCATTGATCAACTTCCTCAAAGCAAAAAAAAAAAACTATTAGACCAGTGGTATACCAGTATACCACTGGTATTATAATTATTTATAAAATTGTGTCTGTAGACTATTTAACTACATTCTCTGTTATTTGTGGAAGAAATAAATAAATAATAATTATTAATTATTATTAAAATTATATTATTATAATGATTATACCTAACACCTGTAGACTCTCTCACGAACAAAGCTTAAGCGGCAACATGTCTTTTGTCTTTTTAATGCGGCCATACATCATGTAATGACCGTTTAATTATTATATTGCCTGCGAGAAGCAGCCGTATTGGGGCTTACACATTGACGTCGACGGCAAAAGACAAATATACCATTATTGGCTTGGCTGTATTGGTTCCATGATTTGGTGGCAAATATCATGTTTTATGTGTAAATTTTAATTACATCATTTTGTTAATCAGTTGTTAGTAATTTAAAACACTAAAGGAAAAAAAATACCTTCCATACTAATATTGAACTGTGACTTCCTTGAAGAAAATTATTCATAGATCTTTACATGGGCACAAATAGTTTTTAAAATATGACCACACATTTCTGTTATACCCTGAATGGAACATGAAACAAAGACATGCAGGGTTCTACACACTGTTTATGACGCCATTTTGGCCAATTATAATTGCTAACATAGCGTTAAAAAAACTATTTTATTAGCATGCTCAAACACTCGAAAAGGCCTAAAAGAATTAGCAGATTTCTTTCTGAAAGTTAAACCTCGCTCTGTCAGGGTTATGTGATGTCAATGTCAAAAGTCAAAGTCAAAACGTTTATTTCAATTAGGCCATTAAACGGCACTTTTGAACGTCAGCATTTACAGTTCAGTAAAATAATAATATTACATTAATAAAGTGACTCTACTGTCCATTCGGAAAGGTAGATTCTTATGGAGAAGAACGGACAAGAAACTCCATAGTTACTCTTTTCAAATAATGATTTACAAAATTTGGTATACAAAAATTAATTTAATATTATGTGATATACGTGTATACTTATACGTATATATGTGTATACTTATAAGAACAAAGTATTACCAGCAGAGGTTAACTTATTCATTTTCTAAAAAAAAAATTGGTAAATGAATAAGTTAACAGTCACATATTTACAGATAATCTTAATAACCATTAATTTAACAGAAAATAAAAACACAAAAAAGAAACGGTTAGCACAATGTCAAACGGTTAGCCCATTTGACATTCCAACGGTCTGCCATTGATTAATTGGGAAGCCATACTAAGATATAATTCTGCTGACACAGGAAACCAAGTCTAAATAGCCACGCCCGTGTTTAGAAGCCGTTATAAGGGAATGTTATAACGGCTTCTAAACACTAATTAAATTAAGTACAGAGTAATTTTTCTTCATAATATTTTTGCTTGTGAGTTTTCTTGATAATTATATTACACTACCTGCCGTCCGTGGCTCCGCCCGCCTTGAATTATAGTCTTTATGCTGTATAAGCTGTATTATTGTCCATCCAAAGTTTGTCTTAAAAGGATTTTAGCGAAGGCCGCCCATTGTGTCACCCTATGTATTGTTTTTTTCATCTATCTTTTCTATAAATTATATGGTGTACATATTAAAAAGTAGGTATTCTATTTTACTCTATTGAAATGTTTCATCACAATCCGTTCAGCAGTTTTTGCGTAGAGAGAGAAAAAGGTCAATCAATTGCCATAGTTCTGCCAGATTTGGCAGTAAGTGCGATTCATGTCTCACACTAGAAATTTCTCCAAAGTCAAAGTCAATTCATTTATTTCAACAAGACCATTAAAGGCACTTTTGAACGTCAAATTTACAGTTCGAAATTAAAATATTAGTGACTCTAGTTGTCCATTCGCAAAAAGTAGATTCTTATGGAGAAGAACGGACAAGAAACTACATAGTTACTCTTTTCGGTTTAAAGAATTTATTCTCATAAGAACAATACATAGGTTCACTTACAATGAGATACAAAGTAATTGTTTATATCTAAATTAATACATTTTGCCTCGGATGCGTGTTGTGAAGTTATACAAAACAAATAATATATCGGAAGTATTTAATTGCTAACATTTAATATGCGGTATGACTACATTTCATAAACGTAATTTCTTAGCTTCCAAATATAAGTTTTACTATATTTCGTGCTCCTATATCGTGGGTGCGTTTGCCTAGGGAACACCTGGCATCTTATCTTTGTACATATAATTGTTTATTTTTAGCACATCTAGAACGTTAATTTACCCATCTATATTTCAAACAGAAACCTACAAATAAAACGTTCGAATCGTGATGCTCAAATGTTTTTTACCTATTTATGTATTCGCCTAAGCAGTTTTCTTAAATAATGTTTTTGTCAACAGGAGAAAAAAGACCTTGGTGAATTGATGTTATCCCTGTGCTACCTACCCACTGCGGGCCGGCTGACTGTCACCGTTATCAAAGCCAGGAACCTGAAGGCAATGGATATCAATGGATCTTCTGGTAAGTCTAAAGATCTAGAGCATACGTAGATAACAAATCACATCCCCTCTTTTAGATGGTCAATCATCAAATAGCCGGGAGGCAGTGTCAGACTCTTACTGACTAAAACCCACCTGTGTTCCTTCAAAATGCACTTTGCTTTCCAGGGTCGCGGTAACTCTTACGAACCATTCCGCAACCCTGGCAGGCACTGGCCAATTTTTATTTTTTTGTTTTAGGGGGTAACCTTCAAAAGGCGCCTGGACTTTTGGGGTAAAAGGGAGTGTTTGATTTTTACCTCACTAAAACCACCCCTGTGATCACCATCAGCACATTGAAGGGGCCCGGTACCTCTTAAAAGACCACTCCGAAACCCCCTCTGTGCAATGCCTGTTATGGCACGTTCGTGGGAAGGCACTGGCCCTAGCTGGCCCCGTCAATCCCCTGGTTTCTGAACTAAGAATTAGACGAGTATTTGTTAAATTCTTGTATAGCCTGAAAATCGTCCAGACTTAGGAAATAAAGCAGGGTTTGATACGTTCTGAACTCCAAGTTGACAATTCAGAACCGGGTATCAGTACGTCCTACTTACTTTGACTTCTACTTCCAAAATTCTGCTACGATATAATATTTTAAAATTCATACTTTTTAAGTTCAGCGAAAAATTAACATACTTTTTGACATAATGGTACTTCCAATATGTCAACAAGCATATTAATCTTTTATGTCTTGCATACATCCTCCAAACACACACTTGGTTACGACTTCCAAACTCCTAAGCCGATTACGGTCCAAGTATTGGCCAATAATTAGGTTTACCCTAAAACGGATTAACTGAATCAATAACTAAGTGGACTGGGCCTAATTCCGTTAGCGGACACTAATATAATTGTGTACTATCGTTTCTAAACAGATGTAGTCCTTGGGCACTCTAGTACCCGACAAGCAATTACTTATGGTTGTCATAGTTTTATTACTTATGATATCGATAGCAAAACTTCTTGCTGTTTGCTGGGATAGGTTAGATTTTAATTATTTCGAGGGTTCTTCATAGAAAAACGAAACCTGTAGAAGATCAATTTTTAGGCTTCCGTACCCGAAGGGTAACCAACGGAAACCCTATGCTCTAAGAAACTAAGCCTCCTCTGTCCGTTCGTCCGTCGGTTTGTCAGCGGACTGTATCTCAAGAACTGTAATAGGTAGACAGTTGAAATTTTCAGTGTGTACTTTTATTGCCGCTATAACAACAAATAATAAAAATTAAATTAAATTAAAAATTAAAATACTAGACTCGTGTTTTTTTTTTCGGATTATGGTATAGAACCCTTCGTGTGAAAGTCCGCCTCGCACTTTTTTTTCTCGTCACAGAGTCTTTTATAATTGTTCATAATCTGTGACAAAATTGCTAACACAAACATGCAGATAATCATTTTTTTTTTATATGGCTTTGCTCTTGACTCTAGTCTAGGTCATAGATGACAGAAGCAAAGTTGACGATGTAGCGAGCTTACTCAGTCGCCAATGAGCCTCTAAGCTCTGCATTCCACCGAGTCAAGCGCGGCAACTTGGTATTTAGCTGAGCCATCCTAAAGGTGGCTGCAATACTCCATGCAGGATCGGACTTGTGCTTTGTAAAGGTTTAAAAGCTGTCCAGGCGTGAAGTATCGCTTCACTCTATTTAGGACCCCGAAAAGTAGGAGTGCTTTCCGAGGCACGGAGGCAACTTGGTATGTAATGTATGGTCTTAGCCATAACATTCGACCCCTGCGACTATTATTCTTTAGCTACGAGCTCTTCTAAAAAAAACACATCATCATCATCATGTCAGCCGAAAGACGTCCACTGCTGGACATAGGCCTCCCCCAAAGGGGGGGTTTGCAATAATAGCCACGCTTGGCAGGCGGGTTGCGATCGCAGTGTATCTGTTGCAATGCACAGAGAATGCTGCTGCCCATTCTCTGGTAAGTCCCTTAGTCTTTTAAGCCACCCACGGGAAGTGATGGGATGGTGCTATTATGATGGACACCACACAGTACAACAAAAAACACACTATTCCACAATAATAGGCAAAACTCTAAACCAATAGACAACCCTGCACTTACATAAAAGTATTTACTCCATATACTCCTTTCATACGACGGTAAAATAAAAACAAAAGCACCCTTCACCTACCACGTACAGAGAGACGGCAATTTCAAAGTTGTACCGGGAAACGACTGTACCAGAATACTAATACTACCCCAGGGAATATACCGGTATCGGTATTTGGGACGGTTCTACTGATGAACTTTCCAATAAACTAAAGGAATTGGAAAAACGGTACGGAATTTTTATTTCTCGAGCGCAATGTGAAATTGGAATTTTATAAAGTGAAATGCAATTGGCGATTATCTGGTAGATTAGTGGCTTCAGGAGTACTGGCATAAGTGAAGACTTGATCCCTTTCGATTTTATTACAACGTCTGCCATTTTGAATTTCATACGCAATTTATGAAAGTGTTCATAGAAATAATAGACCAATACGGAAGTACTCGGGGTCTTAAATGTAATGTAAGCTTTGGTGCTTTTGGATTGGAAGGTACAAAAAATATTGTTTTGATTGATCTTATTAATGCTTGTGCGCCATAAGAGGGAACTTTTTTTTTTTTAATAAGAAGTTGCCCCACACAAGGAATTTCTCCTGTATCGTGGGTGCGTTTACAAACATACAAAGTCACATACACAAACAGCCACTAATACTATAATACAGTTAGAAAAAAAATAGTCGTTAAAGATGATCAGAAATAAAGATTCTAAAGAGTATTGTATCGAGTTAAAGGTCAAATACATTTTCGGATTACAATCTGTTATAATATGGTCTATAACTTGTGTTGTCTTGTCCATTCAGGATTTTGTGAGCTAGATGGTCCGTCAACCTGGAAAAGGAGACTTAGAGCATGTACGATGTAGACTGAAGGTAGAGGATCAGGTGTTGAGGCAGCTCAACCGAGAGCAATGTCTAATGACGATGACCAGCTGAGCTCTATTTAGCTTAATTGATTGATACATAAATACGAAAAAAAATCTCTTGGACTTCATACCGCTATACCAAAATAAGGAAAGTACATTATAGAACAACAAACAAATTATATTAAATTTACCATAATCATATTTCAACACGAGTAACTTCCTCATCCGCTAAATGAAAGATTGATCAATTGAAAAAAAAAAAAAATTGCAGCCTGTATTGCTGCTTTGCACTGCTGGGCAAAGGTCTCCCCCATAGCCTTCCACTCTTCCCGATATGTTGCTCTTTCCGACCAATCCATCATGAACGCCTCTAGTTCGTCACGCCAGTGTTTCCTAGGCCTTCCTCGGCGACGACGCCCGTCCTCTGGTTCCCACTGCGTAACGACTCTGGCCCAACTGTCCCGGTGCATCCTACATATGTGGCCCGCCTAATCCCACTCCAGCTTGGCAGATTTACTGCCCACATCGGCGATCCCTGTTTTGGAGCGAATCGTGGTATTAAAATAAAATAATTACCTACTCAAATATGAACTTTTATTAATGATAGCAGAAATAGGACTGCAAGACTAACTTGTCATTAGTTCATTGTCCTCCACACGCGGTAGTACCAACGGTTTGTCCAAACTTGAGAATGGAAAATGAATAATTAGTAAGAAAGAAAAACTTTATGGTTCCAGCTGAGACTTGGTCTGTTTAGTTTGGAAAGTAGGTCTTTGGGAAGTTCTTCAGTTATGACTTTTGGTCCTATTGTATTATTTCGGAACGAGGAATAAGACCTGAATAATATCTGAAAATTTTGCACCGAAAGTGCTTAAAATTACAGTATTTTCTAAAGTTGAGAGCATTGTTAAACTATAAGCTAACATTTCAAATAGCAAAGAAAAACAAATGTTCTTCTTCAGTAGTAATATCAAAGAATAATGCTATATGGTATTGAATACTGGGAAAATAAAAAAAACATAAAACTTTGATTTTCTCGAGATTCATAGATTTCCGGCTAGGCTTCATCGGGTGCCTAAAGGCTGGTGTTCAAACTTACGCGGTATTTGCTACCCAGAGCGGAAGCTAAAACCGAGAGGGTACGTATGCGGTAATCCTACTGTTCAAACAAACTATTATCGCTATGACAGAAAAAAAATGTTTATTCTTTGGTGCTGGTAGCGTAACTTGCGAAACCATTTTTGCAAAAAAACATATGCCCTTTCACATCCTTCCGAGAATTCGACGAGTCACCAGTAAATTCTTTACTTAAATTTTTCAAGCATGATCGCGATTTCGGTACCAAAATATTCGGAGAAATAAATTACATTATTCTTTTGTTGACCTAGAATCTGTAACCACAAAGCTGGTAGGTATCCTGATTACCATTTCATGCAAATCGTGAGAGCCAATTACAGGAAATGGGATAAATTTCTTGCAGATAAACCACTGTTATTTTCTTTAACAAGCTCGTTTGATTAGCGATGTTTTTCCAACTTTTGCTTGAAAAATGTAGACTAGAGAGAGAAGAGTAGAATATTCTTTATTGTAAAGTTAAGGGTATGTAGCGACATCTATACAATCACATACAAACTATAAAATAGATCTGACGTCACACAAATCCTACATCGCGCTATCAAAGTATTCCCTGCGATTTGAACATATACAACAGCCCGTCTGACCATTGTGCAGTTACCTGGCAGACACAACATCCGTCTGGTCGGAGGATCCCCCATTTTCAATGGCTGTTGCGGGTTTTACACTCTTTTCCTCATACTTCTACAAAACTACAGACAATGGCATCTGTACTTTTACGTAACTGCGAACAAAATCGGTACTTTTCCAAGGATCCAAACAAAAAGGCCTTGACAATATAAACACATTACCCTTTACATGACGTCATAAAATCAACAATTGACGTCAATATCCGAAAGTTGTTAAGGATCAACGTGACTAGATTACCGAAGATTCTCGAAGTTTCACGAATGGTCCCGAAATTCCCCGAAGCAGCCTACTAACAGATATGAAGGACAAAGTAGTAATGAAACCTTTTGCCTATAAACCTGAACTAGAAAGAAAAGTTTGGCAATAAATGTGGTCACAAGTTCAAACCTATTTTAGGCTTAATGACTGGGATTTTCTAATTAGAACTTTATGTTAACAAGTTTGGTCTTGATTTGGTCGAAGTTTTCGTGTAGGTTGGCAAAGGGTTAGCGGAAAAGAGTTATTTTTGTGTGGGTGGCCAATTGACCTTAATCTGACATTTATCTCTGGTTATTTAAGCATCTTTTGACCAAAAGGTAGATTCGAGTGTCCTTTTTAATTGAACTTAATGAAGTGACCCGGGTCGTATTTTGCGTTGTATAATAGAATGTTTACGATAAGTCCGGTCACTGTGTCATCCTAGGAAATAATATCTTAATTTATTTTGTTTATTGACATGGCGTAGATAATGAAGACTGTCCTTTCTATCATTTAAACATACGAATATTATATAATTTAGTAACGATTCACAACTAAAAGTACAATCCTAAATCTGCTTTCTTTCAGTCCATCCGAATGAAGAGATTACTCTGTGCGATAGGACCACCATTATATACTTGTTTTTAAAAATAACTAACTATTTCCGGCGACTTCGCCAGCATCGACTTTGGGCAGCCATTTTTATTTTTTAGATACAAATTTTTCAATAATTTTTGAATATACGTTAATGTTTATTTATTTCTGCCTAAATACAAAGGTCATGGTTTTATCTTCAATAATGACGATCTCCCATACAAACTTTCAACCCGTATTACAACCCCTTCAAGCCTTTTCTCGCGACAAGCGTGTGCTCTTCTCCAAGGTCTAATCTATCTCCATACCAAATTTCATCTAAATCGGTTCAGCGGTTTAAGCGTGAAGAGGTAACAGACAGACAGACACACTTTCGCATTTATAATATTAGTATGATATAATTTTCACCCTATGATAATATGGTGTATGAAAAAGTTTATATATATTGAGTAAATGACGTTAGCTACCGATTTCATTCAAGAAACTGTAAAGATTTTTATTGCAATATTTCTTTAAATAATTAAATAGATTGGCGCTAAATGAAAACAAAATAAATAAAAACCAGCATAGGCCATTGAGCCCCTGAAAAACCAAAGGCACGCATAAACCACAAGCAAAATACCCAACGAATTAAAATTAAACTGTCAAACAACAGACTGTTGCGGAAAATTATAGTTTCAGTTGACTATAATAGTAATTGTAACTACTTACTAAACAATCATGGCTTCTCTACTGTTTACACAAACCAGGGTAATTAAAACGAGCCTGAGTGGACGCATAGTTTGTATTATACAATTAGGTATTATTATTGAAAACCAATACGTTTGAAGGCTTTTTAAATTCTGGTGTAATACTTTTGCACGTCATCATCATCATTTCAGCCAAAAGACGTCCACTGCTGGACATAGACACTGATGTCCTCCTCTGCGTGACGCACAGAGCCAGGTGATGTGAAGACTCTCACATCATCTGGCTCTAAGCGTCACGCATCCAGTGGATGCCGGCAGTGTTCACCAGCTCATCGGTCCACCATGTAACAAGTGCACGATTATCGAACGCTGACGATGGTCATATGGTTTTCGAAGTTACTGGTGAGGAGGATGGAGCCGACGAAGGAGTCCCATAGTCGGATGCTAAGCGACAAGGCTTTCCAACGCTTCGTCATTTTTGCACAGCTACGAGTTCATTATTATTATTTTTCCCTTATTCAATTTTTCGGATTTCGTACCTCAAACAGCAAAAACGAAATCCTTATGGAATCACTTTGTGGTCCGTCTGTCTGTCAATACTCTTTTTTTAGGAACGCGTAAAAGAATCAAGCTGAAATTAATATCAAACACTCAGGTCTGCTACAAGGGGTAAGGGAGCAGTAAAAAAAAACAAACTTCTAAGTCAACGCAATCAAAAGATATGGTCGTTTATGCTCCGTTTATGGGACATGACACGTGTTACTCGCAAGGGAATCAAAACCTATAGGGTACTTCCTGCTGACCTAGAATCATGAAATTTGACAAGAAGCATGGTCTTACAGCACAAGTAAAGGAAAACGTTCATATATTTGTATTATTTATTTAAATGTTTGTATGAAATTAAATTTCAATCGCTTTTTATTCACCATATTGTACCTACCACCATTCTCTGATAGATAATGCCTATGGCATTAAGTCCGCCTCTGTATATTTGTGTTCGTAAAGTGTTAATAAACAAATAAATAAACGTCAGATAACAGAAAATTTGTAGTTTTATCACATGAAAAACATTTTACGATTACAAACTTATATTTGCAATCGAAGAAGCGATCGTGACGTACAAGGATGGGAAAACAATTCCGTCAAATGAAAAGTTAAGATTGTGCTTCAATCTTACCTACTTATCTTTTTGTCAGAGTAATGAGTGAAGGCCGGTTCGAGGTGAGTGCGAAAAATGAGTGCTTTCATAGTTTATACATTTCAGTAGGTAATCTATACTAATAGAATAGAATAGATTAGAATACTCTGTATTATGTACATATACCTATAATATACCGCTGTGAATGATTTGCTGTGTTAACAAAATATTTAATATGCGTAACGATTGTTGTAGTGGAAAAAACGGTTGTTTTAAAGATTTAGTGGCAGTTGTAAAAAAAACATTAAACTGATTCCAGTTGAAAGAAAACAAAAAGAAAGTTATAGCTACTCAAAGGAATTCCTCAATCCAATCATGGGTTCCTATATCTCGGTAAATTAATGCAAGTTTATACTACAATATCTAATATAGTAATTATTGTATTGTGAAGCAGTTCTAGATGAATCTCAGATTACGTAGATAAGCCTGCTATCAAGTGACGTGATTTCCGCGTGTCAATCACATAGCCTGTGATTTGACAGCCAGATAACTGATACAAGATAAGACGTTCGGGAACTGTAGAAGCACTACAGTGTGTCGTAGGATAATTGGAAAGTTATTTTTTGAGTTAGTTCCAGGATTATTAAAAAGGATGAATGGTATGGAATGATAAATTATAATTTATCATGAAGAATATATTAATTATTATATTCTTATCTATTTATATACAACTAACTATTACTATACATACACTTAATAAAAAGCTTTCAACTAACTAAAAATAGTCTAAATATGGCATCGAAAAATTCCTCCGCATCGCTGGCTACTGGTAATGTACCCAAAAGGCTGGCAGCATTGCCACGTTGTATGGCAATTCTTTTCCATTGTTCAAGGTAAAAGCCATCCCTTGGGTCACGCGAAGTGTCAACTAAGCGTCTCCTCCGCATCGCTGGCTACTGGTAATGTACCCAAAAGGCTGGCAGCATTGCCACGTTGTATGGCAATTCTTATCATTTGTTCAAGGTAAAAGCCATCCCTTGGGTCACGCGAAGTGTCAACTAAGCGTCTCCTCTGCATCGCTGGCTACTGGTAATGAACCCAAAAGGCTGGCAGTATTGCCACGCTGTATGGCAATTCTTAACTATTGTCCAAGGTAAAAGCCATCCCTTGGGTCACGCGAAGTGTCAACTAAGCGTCTTGACAGATCTTTAAACAGTTTCAGTTTCAACCCCAAACGGCTCGAAAATATAACTACCAACGTGTTTTTTATATTTCCGCCGCTTGAGGTTCTCCATTCTTAGTTTCCAATCAGACTTTGTAATTATTACATTATTTACGTATTTTTTAGTACTGTACCTATGCTGTAGATGCTAAAGTACAGGGGCACCGTCCATGCCTATTGTCCTGTCATGCCCAATTGTCTGTTTGTATGAAAAGTGTAAAGTATGTTGCCACGTTTTATTTTTGTTGAATGTTTTAGTTGCGGTACATGTCACTGTGAAAGTTTACTGTAAATTCATTCAGTATTAATGTTTTCAATTAGTAAAGTCCACGTTCATTAAGCAAATACTTACTTTAACTTTCAGCAATCCACTGAATTATTAAAACTGGGTTGCGAGAAATAAGTGCACTTATTGGTTTGAGAACTTTTTCAAAAAAGAGTTTAGAGAGACAGAGTTAATGATTTTTCACTTTGTATAGTGAGCTAAAATTTTTTTTTACTGTGCCGTTAAACTCTTTTACGATAAAGTTCTAAACGATTTTTTTAAACCAAGGTACCTTTCCATATCCAGATTTAAATTAAATTAATAAAATATGATTAACTATTTTTATTTTTTTACCAATTTCATTAAAATAATAAATAATTAATAATTTTAATAAATTTTGTTCATACATTTCTGAGAATAAGGATTTGTATTAATACCGTGAGGAGTAAACGCCGCGGCCAACGGGCCACGGGAATAAAGTCCCTGATGCTTACAGCAAGGACTTACTAGAACCTGTACCTAGAATCTGCAGTAACTTTTTTAACACCGGAAAATGGCAAACGCCGTAAGATTTTAAAATATCACGTGAAATTGTAAAAAAAAATTATAAATAAAACACACATAATATTGGACACTATTGAATTTGGATGGGATTCATTGTAGACAACACGATTTTTTTTTCCAATATATATCGAGAAATTATTATCTAATCAAGATTTATTACAATATTACGGAGTCTGCAATTTTCCGTTGACATTTATATCCTTTTCTTGAATCGAAGATAAATGTAATCATATCACCCACTCAGATTCAATAAAATATTACATTATTGTATCAAAAGAAAAGTTGAATAATATTCATATTACACTGACACCCTTACTATTCAGACCCTCAGGTGTTCAATAGAAGCTAAAGAATAGTGTATTCGAAGCCATTTGTCGAGGAGGAGGGTAGTTTGACATTTATGTAATAGAAGCTATTGTGGGTCGATAAAAGGCGTTAAATTTTTCTGTAGAATTAACTTGCGTGTTGACGTTTTGAAACGAGTATGTCGTAATGCAAACACATTCTTTTATAAAGAAGGGAAGTTTGACATATTTATGTAACAAGTAACTATTGTAGTACGATGAAAGGATTTTCATATTTCTGAACAATTTTTTGTGTTGATGTTTTGATAAACGAGTATGTCGTAATGCAACCGACACACGTTATTATGTACTTTTTTTAAATGTTTAAAATATATATCGCAGAGTAAATGCAAATGATATATATGCTAAAACAACAGAAGCCTTTGTTGGCTTAAATATGGCTAGTGAGTTACAAATTTAATTTTGCCTTTATTAACATAAGTATCTACTAATAGTAAGAGTATACATAGCCAATAAAGTTATCATTGACGTCACCTCTGATACTTTCAATAGTTTTCTTTCTTTCTTTATTTACTAATCAATAGATCAGTTACGTGTATATATACTGTACTTATTCTGTGTCCATCTATCTACTTCCCAAAAACAATATTACTTTCTTAATTTTAAAATATAAAAGTATATTCATTTAAAAAAATATATAAATAAATAAAACATTTGATAACAATAAAAAGAAAATTCATTAATAATAATGTCTTTTACACACGTGTAATGCTAAAATTTCGGTCTAGATTTGTATGGCTCTTGGCACTCGGCTTGAAAAGGTGTGAGCTAAAGCAATTTGCATACAATTTGAGTCAAGGCCTCGGATTTGTGTCTAAGAATGTGTTATTTTTGATGTTCCAATTTTATCCTTGTGTAGGATTTTATTAGATAAACGAATTAAAGGCTCATATGAGATGATGGCAGTAGAATATTCCAAATCAGCTGGTTCTATATTTAGTATTCTAAAATTAACTTTCCGTCAATTCGCTACAGAAGAAAGAATTCAAACAAAGATAAATGATGGGAGGCCTTCGCTCAGGAGTGGGATAGTTCAGGTCGTAAAAATACTTGAGAACTTGGTAGCATTATGATATAAATTTGTAAATATCAATCAATTCGCGATAGTATGAAAGACCATCAATATGTATAAGGTTAAAAATGGACACTTTTATCAAGTTAAACATAATCAACCCATTCCGTTAAGAAAAATAAATCCCGCTGGGGACAGATTTAAGAACTCTTACAAGCATCCAACAGTGCTATTGCCACAGTGTATATAAAATATATTACACCATAAAGGATTATTTAGAAGACAAGTCAATAGAGTCTGTAATTTATAAGTTAAATTAATTGATATCGATTATTGTGAATACATTTGCACGCCATGTTATGGCAGGATATGCTGAAACAAATTTACTGTAACACCATACAGTACCATATTCTAGCACATCAATATTTTGATTGATTGATAGATTGCCTTTTTTAGGGTTCCGTACCCGAAGGGTAACCAACGGAACCCTATTACTAAGCCTCCGCTGTCCGTCCGTCCGTTCGTCTGTCTGTCAGCGGGCTGTATCTCAAGAACCGTAATAGGTAGACGATTGAAATTTTCACAGAGTACGTATTTCTATTGCCGCTGTAACAATCAATATTTAAATTTAAAATTAAGGGAATTCCATACAAGAAACGTGTTTTCGTCGGTTTGTGGTACGGAACCCTTCGTGTGAGTTGGCCGGTATTTCCAAAACCTCTTCTACATTTTTATCATAGTTTATTTTCCGCACTTGGTCCTTATGGTGTCACTTTGTGTGATGTGCCTGGCCCATGACGGCCATCCAAAATCTCTTTGCAGGAACTCAAATAATAAACTGCATTATGCAATATTATGCATCGCTTTGCATAGTAAAAATTCCTTAGAATCACGATAGAGTTACTTCGAGAAAACTGCGTTTCAGTTTTAGAAATAAAGATTGCCAGTAACGCCGGTGGGTCAATGACCTTTGTCGTCATGCCGTAACGCGACAACTATAGAAAAAACTTAGCAACAAAAGGTTCGAACCCTCTAAAAACTTAAAGAAACCTTTTTTCTTTAACCCTTTTTAGTATTCTATAGAAATACGAAACATACATTATGTTCGCTTAGCTCGTCTTTTGTATTCAAGACCGCTTTCGCAATGGGAATGGGAGGTTAATGTCTTTTCCTGGGATTTTTCTCGTTATAAATATAGCAAGTACTTAAACAGGTTGCTTGTTAAAAATTTTCCGATCCTAAGGTTGTCTTATACTATGATTCGTACACCCTTTTGTTTGGATCGGATTTTTGCTATAATATTTTCATAACATTTTAGGTCAGATATTGTATTGTATTTGTAAGTCAGGCAGTAGCTTCACGTAAAAGACTGGTATTCAGTTGAATTTGGTTTTATTGGAACCTGACCCCAATATAGTTGGGTAAAGTCTAAATAGACGATGATGACCAGAGATCGGAATAGGTAGGCTGTATTTACCTTATGTTCGTGGGAGTAAGTTACATAGAGTGATAATACCTCCTCTAAAGTCCCGGAATCATAAATGGAATCATGACAATTAAAACCCGGAATTATAAAAACTTGAACTGGACTTTGAGTATAGTTGCAAATTATTGATTTGAAGAACGAAGTAACCGATTCCCGACATTAAGAAAATTAAGTATTTAAGGTCGGAAATGGGTTACTTCGTTTTGTGTCGATACGTCCTTTTTTCTTATGACGGCAGTATTATTCAGTAAGGTTAGCTTTGTAATGTACACCGCTAAGTCAAGAAGTTGTAATTCAAGCACTCTTATCTCCAGAAGTACGTGTAGCCGTTTTTTTTTCTTTATTCTTCCAACAATGGACCCCGAATAAATCTTCTTTGGATAAGAAGGATAAGTCTGAAAAGAAAATTCAATGATATCCCATATTTAAGAGAACAAAGTCTTTTATATCGTTTTAAACGGTATTTCGTTGGCTTTTCTGTTAGGCCTTAAGTGGAGGATATTACTAAACAAAGCTAACTTAAGATAAGTATTTGAAAAATCCAAATTTTTCGTCGTGGAAAAATCGTTTGTTCCATTTAACGCAGTTTAGGTTATGATAGTTTTATTAGGACAAACTTATGGACTTGTTCATAACTGTGGCCATTTAAATAAATCTCAAAATATAATTATAGTAATACCAATTCAAATTTTTCACTTCAAAAAATCTTCTTGTTTAGGATATATTTTTGATGAATAGGTATTATATTCCTTGAAAATATACTTACCCTCATGGTTAAAGTAAAAATCCCAGACAATAAGCCCTTTCATTTGACATATCATACGGCATTGTTTGACAAACTTTTTATAATTTATTTAATAAAAAATAGTATATTTTTTTTTCTTAAAATAAATAAGTTTTGTGTGGTGTCGGACGTAAAAAAATAGCACCATCCCATCACTTCCCGTGGGTGTCATAAAACCATAGCCAACCCGCTTGCCAAGCGTGGCGATTATGGCAAAACACCCCATGTCCAGCAGTGGACGTGTTTCGGCTGATATGGTGATATCATTTTAACCCTTACGACAGTGCAGTTACCTTATGACAGTGCAGCCATCCACCTACAAGGCTACAACCAACCTAGTCTAACCACCATCTTCTCTTTTCTCCAACTAGATCCCTACGTGAAGATCTGCCTCATCTGCCAGGGCAAGCGTATCAAGAAGAAAAAGACAACTGTAAAGAAGAACACGCTCTCACCGGTGTACAACGAGGCGCTGGTGTTCGACCTGCCGGCGGAGAACGTGTACGATATCACGCTGCTCGTCAAAGTTATTGATTATGACAGGTAAGGTTTAAGAAGATTGATAAATATTCCTCTGCCGTTAGGCCATGATTGCATCTGCAATTAACTCGCATGCAAGATGCGGGGTATACTGTGATCAATTGCTCGATCGTGCCCCGCAAGAAACTAAACTTGCATGCAAGTTGCTTGCAGGTGGATTCGTGTAGGAGGACATAACTGATAATTAGGTTGTTGTCAATAGTTAGAAAGAGTTGGCCTAGTGAGAGTTAACAATTTATAGTCTCCACCGACAAAACTCATGTGTGACATATTAATAAAGGCGCTGTCAAAGTCATAGTAAACGTTACTGTGCATGGTACATTTAGCCATTAAAATCATTACTTTTAAACAACCAGAGAACATCATAAATATTTTCTTTGTTCCCTAAACTTATCACAAAACAATAATCTCTTTTAATCTTTGCCAAACAATAACACTTACAGTTCACAATAACGTAGACTGGATCGTTATAAACATAATAAACATTTACAAAAATGTTTACTACATTATTTAGTTGAAAATCTTCAAGTTCACGACCTTTAACTTTATCAAATCAGTTATATCCCTTTCACTGTCGGTGTGTTTCTATTTATTCTTCAAAATGAAATACTTATCTTAAAAGTTTGTGAGTCTTGGAAGAACTTCTAAGTATTTCAAAGTACACGTATGTCTTGGTGGTTGGCTGGTATAGAATAGCTAAGACATTAAGAGCGTTACTACACCAATCGATGCCATCGATCGACATCGGTCGACGTTGATCGATTGGTGTGGTAGCTTTGGCTGATAGAAGAAAAAAACAGAAACTATCGATCGACGTCGACTAATTCATTCTACCATCGATTGATGGCATCGATCGTCTATCGATCGATTGGTGTAGTAGAAACTATCGCTCGACCTCGACTAATCCATTCTATCATCGATCTATTGGTGTGGTATTGTACCTTGCAATGTTAAAAACAAAGCATGAAGTCATTGGTCTAGTGGTCGCAAACCCCATTGCGACCACTATCCCTATTTCTGTCACACAACAGCATTTTTGGGTTCTTGTTTTAAAAGTATGTTTCTCTGGTACAAGTAGAGGTAATAACATACACATGAAACATATCAGCATTATCTTAGTGAGTCCAACTAAAGAGCACGGAATAGATTAAGGAAAAGAGTATTATATTATAAAGCTCAAGAGTTTGTTTGCTTGTAAGGTAGAACGCGCTAATCTCAGGGAATACCTACTGGTTCGAATTGAAAAAATATTTTAGTCTTGGATAGCCCATTTATCGAGGAAGGCTATAGGCTATATAACACCATGCTACGACTAATAGGAGCGGAATGTGACGCAGACGAAGTTGCGTGGGTCAGCTAGTTACTCATAATATTTATGCCCTGACCAAGAGCCTGTTTCAGCTGTCATGGCCATAGTCAGAATTGTCACAGGCCGTCAATTTGACTTGCTTGGTTTGTACGGAAAATTTTGACAACGGTGTCTTTAGCAGTGTCCGTCGACGCGTCTTGATATTCTGTGATTACAATGCACTTGAAATTCCTCCGGTACTACAAAGATCCACAAGCGGTAACCACATTCCATTAACAGAATAGCTAGCTTGCCTAAAATCAACAATATCCTTTGAACTGCCTGCCAGCGCACTATCAACAAAGTGTACTAAATCAATTTTCAGGCTTCTCCAATATTCAGCTTGTGAAACCAGTTCATAGTTACAATATGTGTCTACATGTAGGGATGTAGAAGAATTTGATGCTTATGTTCAAAGGTATCGCAAATATTGTAGGTATCGCAGGGATTTTGACCAGGCTTAATATCGAAGCTTCCTTCTGGCTTTTAGCCGTCCTAATTTATTATTTTGGCAAACCCGTTCAGTCCAATCAGGGTATCGAAGGCTTTCCTTGAATTTCAATTCAGTGTGCTTTCCTGACTTTCCTTAAAATCTGTATCTACAGAGTGTTTTGGTATAAGACGCTGATTTTAGATCGAAACCTCAAGATTGGAATTTATATTTCAGTTCAAGACGAGATTAGAATATTTAAACTATGTATATATAATCCTCCTTACCGATTTCGGCCATGGCGCCCAATCTCAACCGAAACTCGCCATCGGCGCGGGACATTTTATAGTGCACAAGTGTGTGCGCAAACATAGGTGCACTACCTCTTCCATTACTCTCGTATTCCGATGCGACGACAACCCGACACGACCTGAGAGAGATCTAGCGCAGGACGAACGGCTAAGCGTGTTTTCCGAGGCACGGGGGTGTCGCACCAGCAACTTCCAAACTCCGAGCTGTCACAGAATTCCACGCTCGGAGACGAGAGCAGTTAAACTATGTAGAAAGGTACTCAAGTGATCGAGTGACTGATGAGTGAGTGTGTGCCAGGTATCGTTTATCGAAATAATTGAATTAGGAACTCGTTTAAAAATTAGGTTGGTGCTTTTTTAACATTTAATCTAGATTCTTAATATCTTGAACGTTATATTTGATGATAGAAAGATTATTTCTTCAGTTTATTTCCATCTATTATGAAGTAAATAGATTTACCAATTTTTTGGATAGTAGAATCTTCAGTTTATTGTTTATTATATTGATCTGTTTTACTTTTACAGATTAGGTTATTAAACTACTAGATTTGCCCTCGGCTTCGATCATGTTACTAAAATTTTTCACCTATAACCGTTTCCAGGGTCCCATATAGATGGGACTCTCCGTATCTACCAAAATCGGTTAAGCGATTTAGTCTTAAAAAAGTAATACACAAACAAACTCAGTTTCGTATTTATATTATTAGTAACTAGTGGCCCGCCCCGGCTTCGCCCGGATTTATATTTTTTTTTGACAAAATTTTCTTTCACAAAAACCTTCTCCTGACAATAACAAACACAACAAAAAAAGAATTAGCGAAATTGTTCCAGCCGTTCTCGAGTTTTGCGCTTAGCAACACATTTGCAGATTTTTATTTAGATATATTTCTAACATTAATAATAGTAATAAACTTGAACGTATTTGTCACCAGGATTGGTCCAAATGAGCTGATTGGCTGCTCAGCAATCGGATCCACACTGATCGGCATTGGCCGCGACCATTGGCTGCAAATGTTGGACAACCCACGCAAACCGGTGGCCCAGTGGTATCCCCTGAACAAGAGCCCACCGGCCAATATCACGATACCCAGCAATGATGCACAGAACTCTGGACTTAGCTGCTTGAATGGAAGGTGGGTTTGGAAAATAAGCTACTTTAATTGAAAATCTAAAGGGTCTAAGTGTCCAAAGTTCAGAAATTCGGTATTTTATAAAAATACAATACATCTGCCAAACCTCACAGTATTCAAAAGTTTCCAAGTAGTAAAAAAATTAAACACAAGAAGTTACAATAGTTAAGCACTGTATGAAACAGTGTATTCGCGCTCATTTTTTTAAATTAAATCTGTAAACATTAACCTTTTGACCGCCACGGTCGGCTATAGCCGACAAATGAAAAAGTGCCCAACACGCCAGCGCCCAAAAAAAACGGCGTATTTGTGGTTTGGCGTTGGGGGCACACCGATACAATTGCAATTCGCCGTTTTTCGTTTGGCGGCTATAGCCGACCGAGGCGGTCAAACTGTTAAAAGCATCGGCACTTATATGCTTTAGACTTTCAAATCTTCAATTATGTTTCAACTTTATCATTATTATCCTCCTGTCCAATACCCAAGTTATTTTAGGTCAGAACCACAAATCGTTTTCTTACATATATTTCTATCTGCTGACCTTTTATTTTAGTATTTTATACTTACATATGTTTTTGTAAATAATTATATAAAAAAATATATTTTAAATTAGCTGAATTATGATTAACGTGAGTCAACAAAAGCCTTTGAGTGAACTAAGATACCCTCTTTTACTTATGAAATGATTTTCATCGATCATATTACCACCGATAATATTCACTGATTGGGTTTCCATATATGTTTAGTGTGATCAAGATGTCTAGGAAATATATTGATGGATCCACAAAGACAACACAAACAAATTACATTCACAAATATTGGTACTACGAACAAACATCTGAATACAATACAAATATTTGTGATGTCCTGCTGTGTCGAAGCTATCGGCTCGCTTCATATATTCCTTCAATGTTTTACTATTTATGTGTTTCACAAAATGACAATGCTATGAAGGTACTACGAAGCTCAACACGTATAGCTCTATACTTAATGACATTGTTCATTAAAAAAGAAAATAAACATAGACAAAATGATGAATGGATCGAGAATGGATAAAGTGAGGAATAAGTTCATTAGAGGTAGCTTAAAAGCGGCGCCAATAACGGAAAGATTGAAAGGGAACCGCTTATCTTGGTATGGTCATGTGAAGAGGAGGGATGAAATGCACGTAACTAAAAGAGTTATGAATATAAATGTGGATGGATGGACAGGGAGAGGGAGGCCAAAGAAAAGATGGATGGATTGTATTAGGAGTGAAATTTGACGGTTGACAGGACAGAATGGAAGAAAAAAACGTGTTGCGCCGACCCCAAGTAACATGGGATAAGGGCAGGAAGATGATGATAGACAAAATGAGGGTGGCACAGGAAAAGAGAGTTACCTATATCCCAGCAGTGGGCAAAGTCGTGCTATGGATGATGATGATGAAATAACGTCATAAAGTCGTCCTGAATCACACATTTATCGCAAACCTCAGCATTTTTAACTAAAGAAAAACAATCGTTATTTTTTTTTGAGTTCCCTAAAAAATATTTCAGTGAAAGAATCTCATTAAAAAAAAAACCCTAATTAGTCCGTCAGATAGATTTCCAAAAAATATTGTACTTACAAGTATTTTTTCACGTAACAGAAAATGAAGGCGTAACAGTGCGTTGAAAACACGCGTGACGTCACGTCGCTGGTAAAAATTGTACCATTTTAGTGATGTCACGCGTGTTTTGAATTTGTATCTGACGGACTAATTAGATTGTTTCAGTAAAATACCCCATTGCCATGCTACAATGAGACGGCTATATTATTTAGACGTATATAGTTAATTCTCGTAGCAACATGTTACAAAAGTGCTACGAAGCTCTTCGCATAAAAGTTTGCAGTCTATCTAGCTCGTAGCGAATAACTTCGTGTAATGTATTTTGTCTTACGTCAAACGAAAATAATTAATATAAATATCCCGATTGATGAATACAAGGAAATCAAAATTACAATAATTTTATTAAAATTCTAATACGACATTCAAAAGTCCGTCGAATGAAGAGCTTTAAAATAATCATAAAATCTGCCTTCAGTTGACGTCAATCCGTTTTCAGACTGCCATTCAATGAGTTTTCTTTTATAGTCGGGCAAACTTGATTAACAGATATGTTACTAAAGAAAACTGAAGGCAGAGTTTCCAGTGCACACTGGGGCAAAGTAGACAACTTAAACCAAAAAGATGCCTACTCTGCAAATCCCTTGCTACCAGATTTTTGGAGGTTTTTGAGATTTGTTCCGGATTCGCCCACAAAGGTTCCATCATATACCTTTCAAGCTATGAAAATTCGAATACTTATATAAAATTAAAAAAAAAAAAAAAAAAAAAAACAGCGCTGCAAACATTTTGTCTTTTAGGTTGCTTTGCTTGATTCATGAGAAAAAACCCTTAATTCATAAACAAAGAAAAATAATGTGCCGTTTGAAAATAAATTTAGCTTAAATTAGTATCAATAGTTACTTGTACTATCAACGTAAAGTTAAATGTACAAAATATATTGCGATAAAAAATATCACGAACCCTAAAGCAAAACTAGAAAATAAACTAAGTCCTGCCTCTCATATCCGTTGTAAACATATCTTTTGCTCCAAAAGAACATGATCCATTACGTTTATTGACAACGTAAAAGGAATTTCTTGTTTACAAAGAAAACAGGAATATAAAAGATAGATTTTGGTATTAAAAATATATGTTTTCACATAGAAATTTTGTTTTGTAAGAAGACAATTTGCTGGCCTTTGATACGAGACACTAGCTTTGCCTGCGATTTCGTACGCGCATATCCATTTTTTCCCGTTCCCATAATTTCGGGAAATCTTCCCTTAGTGCTCCCCTACACTCCTCAAGGAACCTACATGCCAAATTTCTACGACCAGTAGTTTCGGCTATGCGTCATCTTTCAGTCACTCAGCCACTCAGTAACGGAATAATTTTATATATTAGGATTATTATTTTAAACAAGTTTGCTTTCATGGATTAACTAGTTAGTCATTTATTCAAATAAGGCTTAAAGCCACGACTTCTTGAACATCAGTTTTACATACATAGACACACAAAGACAGTCCCTTAAAACGCACCCCCTCACACTTCCTTTTGTTTCAGTTACGAAGAAGAATTGGCGCAAAAAACTCCCCAGCAACAAAGTATGCGATGAAAGAGGTAGAAATAATTGGGGGACTGTCTTTATGTAAAACTGATGCTAAAAATTCCTGGCTCGAAGTCTTATTTGAATTAATATCTTGATTTTTGCTATTCATTTCGATTCTCGGCATTTTCACGTCTAGCCACACTGCACAGATTGTAAATTATTAATACAGAATTTCGTTAATATTCAATATAGTGATCAATATTACTGGTAATAAATAGCAAGCCACAAGATGGACTAAACTAAAAGGATCTCAGAAGCTTTTAGTAACGACTTGATCCGCACAGTTGACTACACAATTAATGTTTATGCCCAGTGCAGCCATTTATAACAATTCTAACTAATCTCTTAAGTCCCTGCAGTCATTGACACCTAGATTATTGCTTTCAACTCCATAAACAAATTCATTGTTCCCTCTGAATTGTGAACAAAACATTTCATAATTTACGCTAAGTAAATTTTTAAAGCCATTTAAAATGTTTCAAACACTTTTTAATCCGATTTTTGTACTAAATTTTATTCCTTTTACAGATGAAGAGATGGAGGATTAAGGACTGAAGATATTAACATCAATTAAAATGGCGTCTGCTATTACGATGTAGACAGGTTCTCTCGCGATGCCAAATCGTTTATAGTAAGTAAATGTGATTATAATAAACGGTTATATTATTATGTCCATTTACCGTAGAGAAATGAATCAACATCAATGTTACGTGATATTGAAACGTAGAGAAAGAATTAGAATAGAAATCTGTTGATGTAGAAGAAAATGAATTTATCCAATAGAAGATCTAATTGTTTATAGGTGGAGTATAATTTAGTAGCAAGTAGTTTGGATAATCCAATGTACTCTCATATCATTGCCATACATTTCCTACGTCTATATACTTTACTGACCCTGTATTTTGTCAAGGTTATATACAATGTTACTTCTATTTACACCTTGGAATACGCACACTTCAAATTCAAGACTTATTCACATCATGTACATAATTATATACTTATTAATGTTGTATAGTTGTTGTCTTTTACGATAAACGTATTTAAACCTGTCGTCATATCTTAACAATTTGATATGTTAATGTGGATTCTAATACATGTACTGCAAGAGTTACGATTTGTTGAAAACGGACGAATGTTACAAACATTCTTTAGTCGGACAATAATGTAGTTGGAAAAATAAATATAATATGTATGCGAAATACTAAAAATATAATTTCACAGAAGGCACAAGATTTATAATATATAATTTGTTATATATGTTACATGAAATTGTAAGATGAAAATGAAGCTTTAAATCGTGTTAAAATTAAAATATATCTAAAATATATCAATGTATTTAAATATATATTATATGTATAAGTTTAAAATTACATATATAAATGTTTATTAAATGATAAAAACAATGGAGATTGATTAATAGTGCTGTCATATGCATTTAACGCGCGAAACAGAATATCGTTTACAGAGTGGCTCAGCCGTTCGGAGATTATTTAAAATTGACATATTTATTACAGTGCACCCTTAGTACGACGCGTGAATTATAAATTGAACGGAGATTATTGTAAAAGTTATTTATTTCAATTCGGATAATCCTTTTTCAATCCAATATAGCTTAAATGAACTTTGATATATTCAATTAAATTAAATTGCTGTTTTATGAAAATTATTTGTTCTGGAAAACATTTATGGATGTATACCCTATATATCTAGTATTAAGATTAATGTTAAGATTAGATACCCTCTCTATGCCTGCTTATTTTCTACTGTTATTGTCTTGTGTCACTCGAGTTCCAGATTTCCTAAATGATTATATTTTTCTGACAAGTTTCCGAGATTAATGGTTCAGCCTGGAGGACGTGCGAATTCAGAATGAAATTATTTGTTAAGGAAGTGATATTAAAGTTGCGGTTACGAATCTTCATGTCGTGGATCCAAGTATATATTCTAAAGATTTAATTTAGATATAAACATATCTATGTTATGTAAAGTGTATATTGATTGAGGAGGAAACATTTCCTTGGGAAGAAAAATGTATTTTAATGTGAGGTTTTCCTCGAAATATAATTTTTTTGAAACGAATTTGATGGTACTTGCAGACAGGATATCCCCAGGGGTATTTTACGTTTTGCTTCCGTGTTCCGGCAGCATTGTTGTCACGGCGAGTTTTTTGAAAATGGGAGATTTGTTCACTTTAAGATGAAAGGTCGAAATACCTGTCCTTTGGAGTCCAAGCCAGATGCATTTCTTCGACTTCAGTTCACACTACAATGTCTTATGTCTGGCAGTCTGTATTTACGATCAAAAAAGTCAGTGAACTTTCAAGATATAAAATACTAAGAAAATCTGTATGATATAAAATATTTTTCTTTTAAAATTGAATAACAAAGATAATGGTAATGACAGTACAAGAGACGGTTGAATGAGAGGTAATATTTTTGTATGAGATTAGGATACTTGTCGTAAATGTTGCTAAGTCTTTATACTGTAAAACTGTATAGATGTAAGTGAATGTAAGTACTTATACTGATTTATGAAATAAAATGTTGACATTTTTAATTGGCTTTTATTTTATTTTTTTTCTGATTGCGTCCAGAAAATGTGTGATTCAATTGATTGAATTAAAATGCATTCACCAAAAGGTGGATAACAATATTTCTGATGCAAAATTTGTAACGAAGTCTTTGGGGGAGGCCTATGTCCAGCAGTCGACGTCTTTCGGCTGATATCATGATGATGATGATAAGAAGTCTATTTATTTATTAGTTAAGCTGCTTCATTTACCTAGCATTGCTCAGCACAAGCGATTATATTGGTTCTTAACAAAGACATCCCTCGCTACGCATCCTCGTACATCTCTGGTAGAAACGCAGCCTTGCATAATGTGTACAGTGTGTTGCCACCAGCAAATGATTCGGTTGCCATTAGCAAATTTGTTGCGCAACCAAGCTGATACCAGGTGAGGTACCCTTTATACAACTGCATACATTTTGTGGGTGGCGCAACCGGTGGCCGCCACCATGATGTCCTAGTGAGATAGAGCCCTTAAACCGACGAGAAACAGTAACAGATTGCGGAAGTAGAAACTATTGGCGATGCATTTTTTGTTAGATGTTTGCAAAGCTGGGAACGATAGCTTTTTGTTTCCTTGACTTAAACTCAAGTTAAATATTTGGAGAGCTCGTGGCGTAATTCTAGCAGCAGCACAAGTCGATCTTCAGATTTACGTCAGTCCATGAGTGAGTGATCATCTTAACACAGAAGGAAGGAATGCTGACCCTAATAAAGTTGGGAGAATGGGGCTAGATACAACATTTAACCGATTAAAATTTATATTTAACTAGCTAGCAAACCACGACTTCGTACGCGCATATTAAATTTTTCCCGTTCCAGTCGGAATTTCGGGAAATACTCTCTTCCCAAGGAACCTATACGCCAAATTTCAGCATTCTACGACCAGTAGTTTTGGTTGTGCGTTGTCTGTAAGCCACTCAGTTTTATATGTTTGGATATTGATTATTAATCACCGTACCAAAACGTCCTATTCGCAAAAAGTCCTAAAACAAAAGAATAGGAAAAGTACAGTCTTACTACACAAAAATATATTCGCTTTGGCTTATCTCCTTTTCTTTTAAATGTTAGTTTTAAAATTAGTTACATAATGAGCCGATAGTAATTGTTCAGCCTCCACGTCAAAACGTCCTAGGAATTTGCAAATCGTCCTATTAGTAGAACGTCCCATTCGCAAATCGTCCTATTAGTAGAACGTCCCATTCGCAAATCGTCCAATTAGCAGAATGTCCCATTCGCAAATCGTCTTATGTCAAAGTACAGTGAATCTGAAAAATTGGTATCGGTTTTTCGACATGGTTCGTTATTTAATTTTATTTTAATATTTTCATTCAAACAAAAAGAGACACTCAGGCTCAGACACGAAGGCATTTATCAGCATGACTGTTATTTGACATTAGGACGTTCTGGCAATAGGACGTTTTACGAATAGGTCGTTTTGATCAAAGCACGTTTTGCTATTAGGACGTTTATAGGAGGTAATCCGATTACTAAAATTCTTGTTATTGACTGATAGAAATATCACTATTTGCTATTAGAAAATTAACGGTTTCTTTGATATCTGGCAAGGTAACGAGGCCGCGTAAAAACTTATAAGTTCCAAAAAACTACTTTTTTTAATTATGGTTAGAACGTGGTTCGTAGTTTTAATTTATTTTCGTCATCAGTATTTTGTGTTTGCTTAATATAACACTCATTAGCTCTAGTAAACATCTCACTTTTTAGGGTTTCGTTCCTCAGTCGACAAAAACGGAGCCCTTATAGGATCACTTTGCTGTCCGTCTGTCGAGACCCTTTTTCTCAGGAACGCGAAGAGGAATCAAGCTGAAATTAATATCGAATACTCAGATCTACAACCCCTTCGAGCAGTGAAAAAATCAAACTTCTAAGTCAACGCAATCTAAAGATAAGACAAACGGCCTTATCTTTACATTGCGTTGACTTAGAAGTTTGATTTTTTTGCTCCGTTTTTGGCGCATGTCTTGTTTTGATTCCCTTGCGAGCGCAAGGGAATCAAAACCTGAAGGGTACCATCCCGTTGACCTAGAGTAATGAAATTTGGTATGAAGATATTTCTTGCAGTACTACAAGTAAAGGAAAAAGTCTGAAAATTGGGAATTTGTAGTATTTTCATATAAAAATAGTTTTTTGCGATTACAAACTTATATTTTTGGTATAAAATTGACCGTGACGTACATTGATGTATGAGAATCCTTCAATGTTACTTAATTTATTTTTGTCAAGAGTAATGACAGTGCTTACATAGTTTATAAACTTCCGTAGGTAATGTATACTCTGAAAAAAAAAATGATCGGAACCCTTGGTGCGCGAGCCAGACTCGCACTTGTCCGGTTATTATGAAAGTTTCTGGATCTGGCCACTTACAATTAAAGAATGAAAAAAACAATTGTGGAATTCGAAAATTGAACTCTTTGGAAACATGTTACTTTTTAATTTGCGAGACTGTCTTTTTTTTTTTCATTGTGGCGACCTTTCATAAATTGTACGTCGCTTTCAAAATGCATTTAACTCGTGAACATTTTCGTTCAATGATTGCTATGATTTTGTTGTGGCTTTAGTCAACAAGAGAGTTTCTAGAGACTTCAATTGGCAGTTGGTGATGAAGCACCATGTCGCAGCTCTCGTGGTCAGCATTCGTGGTTTGGAGAAGTTAGACGTGGACGTGATCATCTCCATGACGAGGTACGTGAAGGTCGGCCGGCGACTGCAGTTACAAAATCTAATATTGATACCGTACAACAACTTACTGAAACTGACAAAAAAATTACTTGTCAGCGGATTCGTACTTTGTTAGGCATTGGAATGAGCCAAGTGCAAAACATTTTACATGTGGATCTGAAGGTTTTTCAAATCAGGACATTACATTACAGTATCGCTTGAAGATCAAGGGACAGTAACTGCAGATTGGTATGTCCACACTTGCTTGCCCAGTCTTAGAAAAAGTTCGAGCGTCCTTGAAGCAATGTCTTCCTTCACCTCGGTAACGCATCCTTACATTCCACTAAGGTAACGGAAGCGTATTTGAAGGCTTCAAATGTGGAACTGATGACGCATCCGCCTAGGTACAATGGTTTCAGCAAATGCAGAAATGCATTAATTGCGAGGGGATATATTTAGAAAAACAATTTATTTATTTATTTAAACTATATGTACAATAGTGCTACATGGGCGGACTTAATGCATCAAGGCATTCTCTACCAGTCAACCTTTGGGTTATAAAGACTATACTGTGGTAGGTGTACAATAAATAAAAATAAGATTCAAATTGAATTTTAACATTTCGGAAAGAATATACAGATAATATATATAATACTAATAAAATATATATATATACATATATATGCTAAAATAATAAACTAATAAATATGATATATAATAATCATACCGATTAAGAGAATTCATAGTAATAGTGACGAAGAACGACTAAGAATGACAAGCTTTTAAGTAGTGTTTTCGGATTTTACGCTTAAAGGAAAATTTTGACTCCTCCTTCTTGATGTCAAGGGGTAGCATATTCCAGAGTTTAATTGTAGAAATAGCGTTGGAATTAGACAAAAACCCGGTGCGGTGAGAAGGGATATGAAGAAGTAAGTTTTTAGATGCTCGAAGGTACAACAATAAAGTCGTGAGTCTTAAATCTAGTCTTAGTTATCAGAATCTAGACACTTTCAGTATGCCCTCGGTGCTTTCATCAGTGAGTTATAATGCTTTAAAGCTGGTAGAAAGAAAGAGGATTCCAACATACTCGTATGAAGATTCTGACATCAAAATCTACAATGTCCATTACACCTGTCATAAAAACGGCGTTTTCGCGAGAGGGACAAATATGCTAGTTAAAAATTGGTACCTATATCGTGTTTTCCGATCAATTTTGATTCTGTTTTCACTGTTAGTATTGTATTTATGTTGATGTATCATGACAATTTTTTTTTTCATGAAAAACTCATAAGTACCTATTTTTTTTATTAGTAGGTATTTCAAATTGAAGAACCTGAGTATGTATACTTTCCAGAATCACCCCAGCGACAAGTCTTATAAATCTAGCCCCAGGTCTGTAAAGCAATACCTGCCACATTGACAAACGACAGCTCACGACGGAGTCGACAAACATATTGAATTTAAATTGAATCCCGACCGGACTTACATCCGAAGGTAATATTGTTGCTACGGTATTACATTGGTATACAGCTGCTGACTTCAAAGGGTGTAGTAGTCAAACGAAAACCTTTTGTATTTTTTTATTTTAAAAAATAGGGACGGACACAGACCCCTCGTCCGGATAATATACAGCGTGAATGACTGTATCATCATCATACCAGCCGAAAGATGACCAGTGCTAAATATATATATATATATAAATAATAGACTTACTACCATCCAGCGCCCATCACCACATTGAGGGGTTCTGAGTTTTTTACATTCAGCGGATTCTCGCGATGTTCACGAGGTCATCGGTTCAACTTATGGGAGGCCTTTTTTTGTTTTTTTAAAGGATGGGAAATCATCAAATGACTTCTTCCGCTCTGGGTGGAGCGGAAGGGCGTATCAGACTCTTACTGACTAAAACCCATCCGTGTTCCTTCTAAAGCCCTTTGCGTTCCAGGGTCGCGGTGACTCTTTCGAACTAATTCCGCAACCCTGGCACGCTTTAGCCCAAGCGGGCCCCGTCTACTATGCTGACATCTCTTTGAGGCGCGCGTGGAACACAACGCGTCTACGGTGGCCTTACAGACTTTGACAGAGTTACTCGGAAACTATAGGCATAGGCACTGCATAGATGAAATTTGAAAGATGCACTAAATGTACTGTTAAAAAATGGTGTACTGAAATTATGAAAATTATAATTTCTTGCTGCGCTATAAATTGATCGCCTCGTGATTGCGACGACTCAACGGATTTCCGCATTTCATTTGTTTTGTTGTAAAACTTTTAGGAGAGTGGGCTCCGAGAGGTTCCGTCTCGCGATGACTATTCACCACTCTCACACACCACGATTCGTCGCCATAGAGTTTTTATAGAATAAGAACGATACTATCGCCGCGAGACACTCGCTTGTAGAGGTGGCGATATTAACTCAGATAAGCAAACACACACTATTATAAGTACATACTGAATATTTAGGTTTGTTATATCATATTTTATGCAAAGGTTTTCAAGGAAACGCCAGATAAGCGCTTTGAAAACGTACGTCTTACGGTTGACATTTCAGCGTTTCACTTATAATGGTACAAATGTGCCTTTTCTTAGCAGGTTCTGAGAAAAGTAAGACAGAGAAGGAATATCTACTTGTCTCGACCGTACTGAAGCATCATTATCTTTATGTAGGTACTACTTCCTATCGTATTTTCGTATTCTTCTCCTATCATATATAAAGATTGTACGTTTGTAAGTGTTTAAAAACAGTCGACCAAACCATATTGCATTGTATAGACTCAATCGCTTTTGCGTTGCATAATTTCAAGCATTAATTAGTTCAAAACGAATGTAATCATTATTCTGTGAACACAGATTTAAAAGAGTGTCCGTGGAGTTTCTTGCACGTTCTTCTCAATAGGATCTACTTTTTGGAACGTGCAACTGCCGCGCTGGAGATAAGGTTGATGAGAGTGTTTTCCTGAAGAACAACTTGTTGCTTTTGTCGCTATCGCCGCAGAACTAGCTTCATCTATTTGACTGACAGACCTTGACAATTCAAAAATGCTTGTAATTGATCCTTTTTTTTATTTCAGATGAGTTTGTTCTTGACTCTAGTCTAGGGCATAGATGACAGAGACTAAGTCGACAAGGAGCGAGCTTACCCAGAATAAACCTGTTCACTCTAATTTTGAAGAGATTAGGGTTGTTTGCGTTCGGAAACACAGACGCAGGCAGAGAGTTCCACTCCTTTGCTGTGCGCAGTATAAAAGACGTTTGGAAACGTTTAGTGCGAATTTGGTCTATTTGAAATAAAGGATTTTGTATTTGTAGTCACAGATTTGGAGGATTTGGAAATAATTTTGAATGTGTTTAGGCACTTGGGCCACGAGGGCCACTTTTCCACACTGATGTGATCAATCGCTCAATCGTGCCTCGCAATGTAATAGGGGCGTTAAAAAAAGAATCTATTTAGTCCGTCAGGTAGATTATCGAAAAATATTGGATACGTATTTTTATTTTTTATAAAATCAATAAAAAAAAGGAAACATAAAACGCATCAAACACGTCAACTTCCAGTAAAGTCAATTTCCATTAAAAAGTGTACTGGTAAGTGACGTCATACGAGTTTCCAACGCACTGCATCGTATTCATTTTTTGTTTACATAACAAAACAAAAAATACGGGAATCTATCTGACGGACTAATTAGATTTTTTTTTTAGTGAAAACCCTATTAAACTTACATGCGAGTTGCTTGCAGGTAGAGCTGTGGCCTAATACTGCATAAGACAAAGACCCATAACTCCAAGCAAAAGGAGAAACAATTCCAGGCAATAGTACCCAGTAACGGGAAGGATAATACCCGAACTTTTGTTACGTCTCTTTTACTTTCTTTTCGTCGAAGAGCAAGGGTCAAGGATATGGCTCCAATTACGGTAATTAAAAGATCCCATTTTCACTTTTCAAAAGAAAGATAATCCGATGTTTGTTCTAGAAACCTTATAATTTCTTAAAATAATTAATTAACACGCTCAGTTTTATTTGCAAAAATATCGTGACATAAATAGTTCTTCCCAACTGAACTGGAAATCGAACCCAGAACCTAGGCTTGATTTTTATAACCCAGTACTAGGTCCTTAGGCATAATACCCGATCTTAACGCGAGCAAAGCCGTTGCGCGCATGTAGAAGCTATAATATACCATGTTTATGTTTATGTTATAATATACCAGCTAACCTGATTTCCACCAACTAATTTGAATAGTTAACTATTCAAATTAGTAGGTGGAAATAAGGTTAGCTACCTACCCGTTATGTTTGATCCATTATTTACGGGACAACCTGTATAGAAAAACAAAATACTAAGGTCACTTCCTTCTGCGAAGCAGTAATGCTAGCGAAGTAGGAGGCGGGCCGCGCGAGGGAAAGGCAAGGCCTTCGCCCCAACCACCGCTACAGGAGAAGACGCCCCGGGCGTCGGGTTTCGCTGGGCGATCCCCGGCCACCGTAGGCGCGCGTTGGGTGGCTCGCTTTAGAAGGAACACGGATGGGTTTTAGTCAGAAAGAGTCTGACGCGCCCTTCCGCTCCACCTAGAGCGGAGGAAGTCATTTGATGATTTCACATCCTTACAAAAAAAAAAGGCGTCAAAGTTCTCCTCCACATCACTGTCATCTGGAATATGATAAATTGTTTGTTTGTTATTGCGAAATAATTAAATTTATTTATTTTGATCTCCAACAAAGGTTTAAATAGAAATCAGAATGATACAAATGGGTTCTTTAACTTGTGCTCTTTTTGTTATCGGATCATCATCATGCATATACAGGTTGAATTTTTAAAGTGTGCGTGGATAGCCAAATCCGAAACCACGAGGAATATCGAAAAACACCGAAAGGAGTCTCGAGCCCGACGTTTTCCTAGTCCGGAATCGAATCCGCTGGTTTTGAAAAAAAAAATCTCACCCTGGATTATTACACCATCCGAAAGTGTCGCTAATAAGGATCAAATTCTGGGAAGTAATACAATATTTTTACAAGACATTTCATGCTGAAATAACAAGGTAAAGAAAATACCAACACGATATTGCCTTTTTACTTCCTCGAATTTGAATATAAAAGTGTGGGGCACTTTTTCATTTTTTTTCGAATTTGAATATAAAAGTGTGGGGCACTTTTTCATTTGACCGTGGCGGTCAAAAGGATAGATAAGCTACAAAAGTTCATGACTGAGTATTATATTTTATAATATATATATATATATATTCTCGGCCTTCTCAAATATAAAATCTTGCGCAAACTAATTCATTAGGTGACGCCGAGTTAAACGAGATATTTTTCATTTAAAGACGTTGGTATTTAATCTCAGCTAAATAATGTATTGCTGCCATTGTTCTTTGTCAACAGTACGTTTACTGTTTCGATTTTTTTTTATACCGAGACATGTCTGTGCCGAAGAAGGTAAAATAAGCTGTTGATGTTGAAGGTAAAGTAATGCCGTTACTGAGGTGAGGTTCGTTTATTTACTGGATTGTGGCTGAAAATTGTGTCGTGGTTTATTGTGAAGGTCTCAAGTATTTCTTTAAACAAAACTTTGAAGTTATTTAAGAAAATTTATAAAAATTAAGTGTGATTTTAAAGAACATGTTTCTTTGAATCAATTACTTCTTATTATAATATCTAATTTACAAGTAGATAGATAACTATTATCTGTATTTTATTAATCAGTAGTTTCGGAAATAAGAGGGGGGAAGGTTAACTTTCATCGTGGTTCGTTTGGAACATAGGGTTCCGCGAGTTTTCGAGTCTTTCTTTATTTATTTAATAAAGGTTTGCTCTTGACTCTAGTCTAGGTCATAGACGACAGAGACAAAGTCGACGATGGAGCGTGCTTATCCAGAAGAAGCCTGTTCACTCTAATTTTGAAGAGATTAGGGTTGTATGCGTTCGGAAACACAGACGCAGGCAGAGAGTTCCACTCCTTTGCTGTGCGCATTATAAAAGACGTTTGGAAACGTTTAGTTTGAATTGGTGGAATAGCAACAAGGTCTGATTAACATTTGGCCGATTGTTTTTAGAGAGTGGGATCTGAACGAAGCAAAATAACTGTCGCTAAAGTGTGTAGCGTCATCAACACCACCACAAAAAATACTAAATAGTGAAATCTGTTCCACAATAAAAATTAACGCATCGCTATCTATAACACCAACAACGATCTACTGACCGAAATCCTCCATCACGGTATCAGAGTTTTCCGTGCGATTTGAACATATACAACAGTACGAATAACTATTTTCGGGCAGTTACCCACCAGACACAACAACCGTCTGGTCGGAGGATCCTCCCTTTTCAATGGAGGTTTGCGGGACTTTACACCCTGTTCCGCATGCCTCTCTAAGTGACGTCTTCGCGTATAAATAAACTCTTTTAATAATAGTAACTCATCAACTGCACATTAAATGGCTCGACGTAACTCTCCAAGAAGAGAGCAAATATGACGAACCCATTACGTTCACTTGATACAAAGTATAAGAACTTACAAGTAGGTCATGGTTACTTCGTGATCGTTTCAGAGTTTAAGGAAAATTTAGGTGCGGTGTACTGGTAACGTTATGGAACCCTTATACATGGCAGAAGGGGCATATATATGGTTAGATGTTTAGCCCCGCAGTCTACCCGTTCGTTTTTTGTCGGTCAGTCTGTCAGCGGGCTGTTTTTCTAAACCACTACAGGTATAATAATTTTTTCACAGAGTGTGTATTTCTATTTCCATCATAACAACAAAAAATAAACATCAAAAGAAATTAAAAAGTAATGGACCCCAAACAAAACGTTAGTTTTTGGCAACGAACCATACGTGCGCAAGTTCGATTCGCATTTAGCCGGTTTTTTAGTAATATGGTTTGCTTTTTATTTAACAACTTATTTTGAAATAGTTTTAAAAAATTAAGTAAGGAGTTTTCCACAGCCCACGCTCCAACAGTTTCACTATTGCCGTTTATCATCATTATACCCCGTTTTAATTTACAACCCTTACATTAACAACGAACAAATAACTCTTCCTGGCCTACATTTTGTACAACGGTATCAATTTAAAACAAAAAATGTAAAAACGATGAAAAAGTCGTCTCGCCTGACAATATAGGGGCTAACTTCAGCGAGTAACAAAATACGTACCGACACTTTCTCGATTTTTTATTTAGGGTAGAAATCGACCTGCGAGATCTATTCTCGTAATAATGCCTTGCATTGCCTTTGACATCGGATCTAGGGTTTAACTAGCATCATCATCATCATCATATCAGCCGAAAGACGTCCACTGCTGGACATAGGCCTCCCCCAAGTGTCGCCACAACAACCGGTCCTGTGCGTCTCGCATCCATCTGCTACCCGCGACCCTCACCGGGTCATCGGTCCACCTTGTGGGGGGCCTTCCAACGCTGCGTCTTCCGGTACGCGGTCGACACTCCAGAACTTTTCGGCCCCATCGACCATCGCGAACTAGTATCGCGGTAAGCGAACCAGCATCGCGGTAAGCGAACTAGCATCTCGGTAAGGTAATATACTCGTACCTATGAATATTTGATACTAGTTTTTCATTGACCTGTGATTTAGAACTTAATCATTCGTGGTCTAAGATATAACTGCTCGTTGTTCCATCGTCGACCACATCATCGTTTGTAAACATGTAACAAGTCATTGGGTGAAATAGTAGCTAAACGTTAGCCTATCAATAATATAATTATAAAAGGCCACGTGAGTCATCTCAGCTCTGCCGTTTTGGGATGAAAACGCACCGGTTTTGCCTTGCTTGGTATTATAGATTTCCATTGACACTTCTTAGCCCGGCCACACCTACCGTTTCTTTTCTTCTCTACCTAGAACAGATCAGAACAGAATTGAACCGTCACACACACACACCGATCACCGGGCTTTCTTGATTTGTGCTCAGTCGTGATCTAGGCATCCTATTTTATGAAACTGACATGAAACCGGTTTCTGTTTGTGTTGCAGACCGTTTTTGTGTGGATTTACATTACATCTACTTTTAATGAATTAGACGTCCTTAATTTGTGCTTGTTGTTTCAAATGTCTTTGTTTCTTTTATTAACCTAAGCTTATTTATCACTGGACACCAAATTATTATACCATATATATCGTCCCATATAGCGCTTTTTGGTAGCCGTTACGAAATAATTCGACACTATGTGTCCACACTTATTAATTCTAGTAACACTTTTTGGTCGCTGAGTGTACTTAGTTCCGTCGCTACGACTAAAAATGGGGAACAGTCGACACAGTAACATTTGGTTTTAAAGTTACATTGCTGTGTGGTAACATTGTTCTAGTCTGCAACCACTTCTCAAAAATCATTCGTTCGTTCATTCGTTTTCGTTCTCCGTCTGTTCTGTTATTGACAAGTTAAAAAATAATAAGAAGAAAACATCAGCCATCACTGTTTATGAAGGATAAATTTTTATTCATATTTTAATTAGCTTATTTAGTTAAAATCTACATGGGAAATGAATTTCATAGTGTTATTTGTTCATATAGTTTGAAATTTTCAATGCGCCACCATAANAGTTTCTGCTGCAGAACTGCTGGTATCCAGCCCCTCACTGACATCACATATATTATGAGAGGTCACAACTGCATCTAATTTCACGTTTGACACTTCGGAAGTTGGTCCACCGGCACTAGGCTGTTTGGAACTAAACTGTACAGCATCAGGCATTACAGAACGATTTTCTTGAATTTTAAATGATGAAGACGTTGCATTAGGTATGTGGTCTGGAAAATATTAATTTTGAATTTTAAGGCTGACCTAAACTTAAGTTATTAATTAAAATACTCACAAAAATTTTATTTCAAACAATTTAATTTTAAAACAAAAATTATGTACTTACTTGGAGATAGATATTGTGGAACCAATAATTTGTTAACTTTTCTGTAGAAAGTCGATGTGAGACGGAATCTTTTCGGTTCTTTACTCATTTTCAACTGCAATCATTTGATCACTTCTCGAATCAGTTTTAGAAACAGTGACTTTTAATTCACATTTCAGTAATATATTGTTCAGTAATAATGACGTAACATTACGACACTTCGTGTAAATTTAAATTTTAAGTAATTATTCTAGTAGCATGGTGACCACGCCGCTACCACACATTTTTACTCGATTGTACACATGTTACAAACTAAACACGAAGAGTTTAAAAATAAGTCTACACAAATGTTTACGTTACTTGTGAACACAAAGACTACTTCAAGTTACTGAAATATTTTCCGGTCAAATTGTGTACGAACTATTACTACACATAGAGACCAAACCCCACACAGTCACCATGTTTCGTAACAGTTACGAAACTGTTGCGACTTGTTACATCTCTAACATATCTGCGACCAAAAAGCGCTATATGGGGTTTACTACACATTAACATTTATTTAGGCCATGGGGCTGGTCCACAAATTCAAGGTTGCTCAGTGTGCAATGGAGAGAGCAATGCTCGGGATTTCTCTGGTGGATGGAATTCGCAACGAAGTCATTCGCCAGAGAACTAAAGTCACCGACATTGCACGTAGAATGCGCATGCTGAAGTGGAAGTGGGCCGGCCATGTCTGTAAACGGACAGACGGTCGATGGAGCAGACATGTGTTAGAGTGGAGACCGCGTATGGGCAAACGTAGTTTGGGACGCCCTGCGGCATGTTGGATCGATGATTTGAAGAAGGTGGCTGGCAGCGGATGGATGCGGAATGCTCAAGACCGGGATGGTTGGCGCTCTTTGGGGGAGGCTTATTATTATTATTATTAGATGAATATTTATTTATTTACCTGTATATTTAACACCTTCTCAAACTGATTCACATCCGTACACTGCAACGTAAGGTTCAGTTGAGAAGTAGTTGCTTGACTCTGGGTCAAGCAACTACTAGTTGTCTGGCATTTTGCTGAACTGGACCTATTTGGCGCAGCCGTGGATCACACAATATAATTATTTAAAATTGAGTTTCCTTTTATTTGTACTTATATAGTGTGTATCTGTGTGTGCTAAATATAAATAAATTAGTTATCTTTCTTTCTATTTTTGCTCAAAGGAAAAGCGGATTTAGATGAAATTTGACATACGGTGGGACATGGGACAGACCAAGACCTGGATTACAACATATTCCCTGTATTATTCCTTGACATAATTTTCGACAGTCATATGGACGAAGTCGCTGGCGAAAACTGATACAATAATAATAATAAATAATAATAATAATTTATTCAAATAAAAACGTCTACAAAAACGTACATTTAGTCAACAGTAATAATATTTTCCTAAAAATAAACTAAACTAAGATATTTTTATTAAACATGCAATTAACGGTGACAATAATAACTCCAATGCCCCATTTCTATTAAATGTTACCTTGAAACCGTTTCCTTGAACGAGACTTACAGCCGTCCCTCAGAGCTGTCTTTTTGATTCCTTTTATCAGACATACAATGTCTATAAATAAAGCAGGATGGACGTTTGTTCATCTTGCTTTAAAATATATATTGGAAGAAGGGATTTTTTTTGCATAAATAGCGTTGGTATTTTTGCAAACGTTTCATGAGTTGAGAGTTTTTTTTTTTACTTATATGCTTTGAACAAGCTTTATAAAAAAACCGTACGTAGTTTTCCCGAAAATTGTTACAGTTGAAGTTACGTGCAACAGTAAAAAATATAATAAAGTAACATGTTCCACAGATCTAATAAAATATGATATTAAAAACTGTAACCTACATTCCCATATTAAAAACTTCAGCATAATCCTTGTAAAATTCTATTAAAATAAGAAATTAAGTTCATAGTTTCCTTATCTTAGTCACAGCATCCACAATCCTAGTTTACACCAGACTCATAAATTAGGAACAATCTTAAAAATATAGCCGCCATTTTCCGAGAGCCACAGAGTAAAAAATAGTAGATAATGTTTTTATACAGTGACTATTTTTAGGGTTCCGAACAACCGTAAAAAACGAAACCCTTCTAGGATTATTATTATGAATTAACTGCAAAACTGTTGTTTTACCGGTATGAAAAAAAACCCACATAATAAACCTTTTCATTTTATACTAAGTGAACACTGAAAGTTACTGGATTGTGATAAATATGACTTCTTCCACTCTGTATGGAGTGGAAGGGCGTGTCAGACTCTTACCGACTAAAACCCATCCGTGTTCCTTCTAAAGCCATTTGTGTTCCAGGTTCCGCGGCGACTGACTGGAGGCTTTAATCTGGCTCGAGGCTTTAATATTATATTAAGGCCACCACAGGCAAGCCCGGTAAGCAGTCGACAACCTCATAGGCTGAACGGCGAGACGCCACTCAAAAACGCAACCCGCAGGTTTCGTCACCAATATTATGTATAGACAGCCAATGACTGTCCTCCGTTATACTTTTTTATCATTTTGCGGCACCACTGACATGCAGTCATTGGCGGTCCTCTGTTAAGTCATGCAGTTTCCATCGAGTGCAAAGCTTCCAAACCTTCAGATGAACATGTAAAATGTTTTGCACTTGGCTTATTCCAATGCCTAACAAAGTACGAATTTTCTGACAAGTAATTTTTTTGTCAGTTTCAATAAGTTGTCATATGGTATCAATATGAGATTCTGTAACCGCAGTCGCAGGCCGACCTTCTCGTCATGAAGATTTTCACATCCACGTCAAAATTTTCCAAACTACGAATACACAGAACTGCGACATGGTGCTTCATCACCAATTGCCAATTGAAGTCTCTGGCAACCCTCTTAAGAGAAAGACTTAAGCAATAGCGAAAAAAAAAAACATTTAACGAAAAAGTGTGTTAAATTCATTTTGATAGCGACACACAATTTCGAAAGGACGCCACAATGAAATAACAAATGACAGTCTCACAAATTAAAAAGTAACATGTTCCCAAAGAGTTCCATTTTCGAATTCAATTTAATTTTTTTTCATTCTTTTGTTGTAAGTCGCCAGATCCAGAAACATCCAGTATGCCCTACGTATATGTCACACGGTAAAGTTTGAAAACATTTTTTTTATTTATTTTATTTTTTCAAACTTAATGAACAATAGTGGTACATAGGCAGACTTAATGCATTAAGGCATTTTCTTCCAGTCAACCTTTGGGTTAAAAAGACTACATTTTTTGGGGCTCTAAAAGTGACCTACTCAAAATTTCTTTATTTCATAACGCGTCCGTGTCAAAAAACTAAAAAAAACAACCAACAGCGACTTCCGAAATTAAAGTTATTTCTTTTCATACTTTGTAGTGTTTTTTATTTGGAAGTCGGTTGTATTTTTTTTGTAAAAAAGTTTTTTTCTACGAATCTACTGAACCGATCCTGCTGAAATATGAAATATATACATATGAACTCCCGTTACCTAAATACGGACGCATTATGAAAATAAATAAATTTTGAGTATGAGGTCACTTTTGAGGCGTATCAAATAAAAGGGCTTATTATGTGCGTTTTTTTTCATGCTGTTAAAATATCAGTTTATTCATAATAATAATAATAAGCCATTTACTTTCAGGTTTCTCAGACCCATAAATACCTTAACCTAAGCATGCATATAATAACAATTAAGAAATATAGAAAATTAAGAATTTAGATGTAAAATTTTCATATTAAAAGACCAAATGATTCCTTATCTCCTAAACTACTGTGACTAAAATAAAAAAATGCATTTTTTTACCTACCTACAAGAAGTTTATAGTCTTAAAGTTAGGTTCATATTACAAAAATTATATTCGTTCGGAGCCATTTAGGCGCGAGTTCGACTCGCACTTGGCTGGTTTTTATCATCGTCTGCAATCTAATAAATTGTATAAAATAAATCATGTCTTTTAGTTTTTGACGAAGCTTTCAGCACTCGACTTTTTTCGTCGAAAATAGCAAAATAATTACGTGATTGGCGTTTTTATTATTCATGTTATTGATTATGTTTTCAATATAAAATATAAACGTGATTTGCAAGATGGATGAAAAAAACTGGCCAAGTGCGAGTCGAACTTTCACACGAAGAGTTCCGTACCATAACCTTTAATTTTTATTATTTTAGATAGTTTTAGTGTGTGTTATCTATTGCCGCTATGTCACAATTTAAACTGTTTACTTATAACGGTTCGTGAAATACAGCCCGCTGACAGAATAACAGACAGACGGACGGACGGACAACGGACAGCAGAGGCAGAGGAACCCTAAAAGTATAGCTAATAATAAATTAATTGTGCTTAACTGTACCTTGAAAATATTCAGTTAAAATGGTCAGTAAATATAATTGTTAGTATCAATTGATGAGCATCTCTTCCACACAAGTGGTGCCGTGTTACCCAGTAACTGGGTTGTGGAAGCCAGAAATGCATTCGCTCTAGCTAGACACGCGGTAGCGTGTCCAGCCAAGTTCAAAGAAATATAAAATACTGAATCCTATGCAGTTATAGCTGCATCAGGTTAGGCTAGCAAACACCCATAGTTGCGAAAAGTTAGTCAGACAATATAATAAGTCGTACTCAAAGTAAGTACAGTCGCCAGCACATCAAGCTACAACGAACTGTCAAAATTCTCTAATACATTTTCAACTTTATCGCTAAAGCATTAGGTTCAAGGTTGATTGGGAAAATTTAACAGTTTTGGGTAGCTTGATGTGCTGACGTCTGGTACTTTATATTACAAACAAATATATTTTAACTCACACGCATTTTCAATAGGATATTTTACTAAAAAAAAATATAAATAATTAGTCAGATAGATTTCCAAAACATATTAGGCACGTACTTTTATTCTTTCGTGTAAACAAAAAATGAAGACAATACAGTGCATTGATAAAAAACGACGCGACATCACGTAGCTACGCTGGTAAATGTACCATCATAGCCACGCCACGTTATTAAAAGAATACCCATTACTTTCTTGAATATCCTTCAATCTTAATTAATTTGACTTAGACCTTGCAACACCGACGTTTCCTTGAGATTTTCCACTGTTATTGGCGAACAAGGATTATTATAACACCTCCTTTGCGTGTATTTTGCATGACAAAAGAAAAAGGATTACTAACTTTCGTACAGCCGTCTTCGTCGTCATGAATTATGGAAATGAAGACCTTTGAAGATCAAAGTATAACGTCTTAATTTTCAGTAACGAAAATATTTCAAACTAAATACATTTTTTTCTCGGACACACTAATTAATAACTAGTTTTTAAATGTCAAATATGTAGGACATTCGAAAGGGCAGACGTAAATTCTCAAGGATAGACTACGCTTTACCTATTTAAAATCTGTTTTAGGGACATTTTTTAGGGTTACCTACCTTGAGTATCTAAACGTCTCAAAAAAAACCAGTCAAGTGCGAGTCGGACTCTCACACGAAGGGTTCCGTGCCATAAACCGAAAAACCCGTTTCTTGTATGGGAGCCCCTTTAATTTTTAATTTAATCTAATTTTTAATATTTCTTGTTGTTACAGCGGCAATAGAAATACACACTGAAAGTTTCAACTGTCTACCTATTGCAGTTCTTGAGATATAGCCCGCTGACAAACAGACAGACAGACGGACAGCGGAGGCTTAGTAATAGGGTTCCGGTGGTTACCCTTCGGGTACGGAACCCTTAAACCTGTCACAATGATAAATAAGTCATCGTCATTTATCTAGCCCACCCAACTTCCAACAATGTTGAAGTTGGCTATCAGTTTTACCGATTGTAACTGATACTTTAAATGAAGCAATTATCCATTTAGTTAGGCAGCCGCTCCATGTTACATCGGTGAGGGCCATATCGAAGTTACTGGGAAACACCAAACCCCTTCGTAAAACTGAAACTTTGGGGCTTCAATCTATATACATAAATATTAATCCCTATTTCCCTTAGTCACGGCATCACGCGTGAATGACTGGACCAATTACGCTAATTCTTTTTTGTTGTGGTTATTGTCAGGAGAAGGTACTTATGAAATAAATTATCCGTTTAATTGGTTGCCTAGCCTTTTTATTTAACTGCGCCGATTTTTCAGCGATCTAAGTGACATCTTCGGTTCAATATTGTTTAATGACTTGCCCATGACACTTATGTCGCTGATTAAACGCAGTTCAATGAAACGGCTTGGACTTACAAAAAGTGCAATATCCTAACATCAGTATCGGAACCCACACTCCAAAAACGAAGTTTCTAACAGATACGAGTGGTGTCGGTCTGTCGGTCCGAAACTTTTATTCCCTATCCCAATTGACGAGCCGAGTTCAAACGTGTTCGATCCGTCTTTCACATATTTGTTCGAAGTAGTCGGTTTAATTAAAAACCGAATGATAGTGGCTCACATTTGGTTTTAGCTTTGTGGAAATTCACCCTTTTTTCCGAAAAACTTACAGGGACCGTTTTTTTTTTTAATGTAGGTACGTTTTGTAGCTACAAGTAGAAAATACAATGACTTGAAACTCAAATTATTTATTTGTAAAACATAGGTAGAATATAATAAGATCTTATTCTAATGTCAGGATCGCTATGTTTAACCTAATAGACATTCAAATTTTGGATACTATATGTATCCAAAATTTGAATGCATTATTATATAATAAATATATTACTAAAGGCATTCATTTTTTGGATAGATTTAATACTTATTTTAAATAGTTAATGATTTTCTAAATGTAAATTATAATTCCAGTGAAATTAAATATTATTTTCTTTATTTATTTTCCTTACATACTAATTTACATTTTTAAATATTTCTTTAAAAAAACATTAAAAAATTAAAAAAAAAAACATTTAAAAATATAAAAAGTAGTAGTCCGCCGGTGTCGGGAGCAGAGTCCAAGCTACCGGTGGTTAGGGTTCCAGAGAAAGGAACCTCCTCACAATACGAGCCGTATCGAGGAGTGCTGCCTTCTGTATCAGGCCCTTTACCCAACTGCGTAACGCCAACTTCGACAGATGGTCGTCGAAGCTTTTGGCCATCAGGCCATTGGCCGTAACGACAATCGGCACAATGACAGCCGAGTCCACATTCCACATGTCGACAACCTCGTGTGCCAAGTCGAGATACTTGATTTGCTTCTCTTTCTCAGCCTTCACGAGGTTCTCGTCATGTGGGATGGTAACATCGATTATCATTGTGCGGCGCGCTAATCGGTCTATCACCACTAT
>NDFZ01005088.1:0-24271 GCA_002192655.3 Mamestra configurata | reverse complement strand
CGTATAACTATCAACGTCATTTTATTTTCAAGGGATATAAAAGTTTATTTACGAGCATTTTGTCTCTCAAAAATAAACTGTTGCTTGCAATAGCGGGTTTATAAAACGAAACCATAAACTGTACATTGTGTTTTAGTGGTTTGTCTGTAAAAGTGCTGACGTGTTTCATTTTATTTGTATAAGTTTGAAATCTTTTGTCACGTTGTTTCTTTATTGAATTATATGAAACATTGTTGTTTTCGTCGAAATATAATAGGTATTTTCAGATTTTTACAGCAGCTCAAATTTATTTGATGCGCTTTCCAGTTTTCCCCCAAAACTTAAGTGTCGAGGTTACAACGCCCTGCGTGTTCAGTACAATGAGGCTCTGAGGGCAGTGTTGAAGAAACCCAGGTACTGCACTGCTTCCTTTCAATGTTTGCGGAAGCTTCAATGGATGATTTCTTCACCATCAGGACAAGAACTGCATCGATGATGAGCAGGGTCCGTAGTAGCACCAACACTGTCCTCAGAACGTTAGCGTGTAAAATAAACAGCCCGTTTATTGTGTACTGGGCAAGTTACACCTGGACAATAATAGGAAATAGTTTTAGTTATAGTGTTTTTGTTTGTTTGTTTACTAACAAATTACTAACACCTTGTTATTTTTATTTTTGTGTGAACTACTAACAGCTCTACTAACACTTTCTTTGTAAAAATAGGGACATATGTCTGAAATAAAGATAAATTATTATTATTATAGCACACTTATCAACTCGGAAAGGGATCGTCACCGTAACGCCTTTATCGCCGTATTGCCCCGAGGTGAGGCGATTACGTTACGATTCCGATTAGTGTCCTAGGGAGTTTCATACAAAGAATATTACACGGCTCGAGTTGATACGGTGACGATCCCTTTCCGAGTTGTTTATTTTTTCTGTAACTAATATGTAGAAAACTAAATAACTGTACATAATAAAGAGTATTCTATTCTATTCTATGACCTGAGCGTATTTTACTACAGACATTCTAAAAACAGAAAGGATTTTGGTAAACATATATTTAATTTGCAACAAACTATTCGATAATTTATAATCCTATCAAAAACATAAATGTGAAAATTGTAGCCAAGTACAATATTAAAAATATGCGTCGTCATTATAACGAAAAAGAATTGAGAACTAAATGGGTGCTTAGTTCTGTACAAAATCCTGAAAGGTTGACTAGCAAACAATTTTTTTAGAAGAGTAAAATTCGGTGTTGACTTTACAACATACAGCAGTAACTAGAAGATACATAAGTTGATTAGCCAAATATAAGATAACTTGAAGGCGACAACAAGCTAAGTTAAATATAGCTCGAAATCCTATAAATAGTGACCAGAAATCTCCAAGCGGAAATAAAAACACAAACATTTATTCCGGTATCCCGGTGATCCTTAGCTTAGGCTGCGTTCATCTGCTTCTATAAATAAACCCTTGGCCATGGCCTTTCCGACGTTTGTTCTGCAGTAAGTAGGTCAAACTGTTGCCTGTCTTGCGTCCCGATTTGAACTTGCCCGGAATATTGACCTTTTTGCAACCTGTCAAACATTATTATGAGATTTGTGTTCAAAGGACACTGTCAATGCTTCTTGACAGTGTCCTTCGAACACAACTCTACTCCATACGTATATTTGAAAGTAAGTTATAGTAGTGTGATATGTAATTTTGATTGTTTTAATAAACGCAGTGTATCAAACCATATAGGTGATGTCATTTCACTATTATACCCACAATCTACGCCAACACCCTAAAGTTGGGGACTGACCGGTGTTACGGGGCATAATGTAAGATTTTACAAAGCGAGCATTCATGCAGTTATTACGTGGAAACGATCACGAACATGATGTGACATTACGGCCCGTAACACCGGTCAGTACCCAGCTTAAGATTGAATTATGAGAAAACTGACAAACTATATAATACTGAAACTGTTATGCAGCTGTTTCATTCAACGTAAGGTTCAGTTGAAAACCGGCGTGTGTATCAATGTGCCAAATAAACATGTTTTCTATAAAATTATACAATTAGCCTTATCGCTTTCCAGTCAAGCTGATTTTCTTCCATGATTATATGCATGGCACGTTTTCCTTGAACGTGATTGTTGAAGTGTGTCCAGGCATTATACCTCAAAAATCCGTTAGGCTATTCCGTGAAGTTAAATAACGAACGTTGTATATAAGGGACTCCACTTTCCGCACTTAGACTTCCATTCGGTTATATGTGCTTGGGGGTCCTGGCTAACTTATTCAACCAAGTTTCGCGCTTCGCAGGCGCGCGGAGCGACCTCCGAGGATTTACGCACCTTGGGAAGATAAAGCCTCGCATTCCAGAAGACTTTGCCTCTGCAGAGTAGCCTGTCTGTGGTGCTTATGTTGGAGAGGTAGTTGTTTAAATTATCACACAATGTTTGTTACTTCCACTTAACACTATGTATATATTTCCTAACTTGATATTATAAATGGGAAAGTGAGTTTGTCTGTTTGTTAAGCTTTCACGCCTAAATCACCGAACCGATTTTTATGAATTTTGGATGTTTTTTAACGCAAGCAAAGCCGTGCACAAAAGCTAGTTATAAATAATATTCAATTGTATTCGCGACTACTTTTAATACTATATTAGCTTCTGCTCGGGACTTCGTACGGCATATCCCGTTTTTCCCGTTCCCGTAGGAATTTCGGGAAATCTTGTTGCTCCTCTTCCCAAGGAACCTACATGCCAAATTTCAGCTCTCTATGACCAGTAGTTTTGGCTGTGCGTTGTCTGTCAGTCACTCACTCACTCAGTCACTTAGTCAGTCAGTAACAGAAGAATTTTATATATGTATTAGGATTGCTGACTCGCTCATTTGTGCCAATACGAAAGAAAAATATTGGTGGCAAATTTAGCAATTTCTTCGAAGTTCCAATTCAGATGGAAGCCTAAAAAAAATCCTGTCCTAGTCTGAAGGTCAAAATAAATGTGTATTTAACCTCCAAATGTCTCCAACACTAATGACTACACAAAATGAAATTGTCATAACTGTATGATTAATTTTATTAATTTCATGCCTGCCAGCCTTTGTAGCCTACGTACCCACTGTGGTTGCGAACCAGTAAAGCTACGCCTTTTTTTTGTATAGACTTTTCTTCAATGTTGTAGGTAAATAGGCGATTAATAGAGTCGAAGAAGAGGTTTAGATTTATAATCGTTTTCAAATTCAAGTAAGCACAAATAAAGGGTGAAAATGAAATTATCATCATATGCTAAACAGTGTTATTTTACGGGTCCGTACGTCAAAAATAAAAAAAACGGAACCCTTATAGGATCACTTCGTTGTTAGTATATCTGTATGTTTGTCTATCCTCCTTTTTTGCAGGAACCATAAATATAGTGCTTAGACATTCTGCATCTGAGCCAAAATTTCCAATGATAAGCTCTGTTTTTTTTTCCTGCGCCTACGTATTTTTGTGTCTCTTTACGAACACTACGTCATTTTTACTTTGATGCAACATTTGGACATAAAGTTATTCTATCTGCTTTTAAAAGGTCAAAAGACTTTTAAAGGGCAACTTTTGTTTGACTCGAAAATACTAGTCACATTTAATCAATAAACATAACTTTTCCGTGTGACTGTGTGTGATTGAGTGACTGACAGACAACGCACATCCAAAACTGCTGGCCGTAGAAAGCTGAAGCATGTGGTTTCTCTACACTCCATAAAGGAGCACTAAGAGAGGATTTCCCGAAATTCCCACGGGAACATTTTCCGTTCCCGTGGGAATTGCAGGGTATGCGCGTTCGCAGTTGCGGGCTGTAAGTTTTTCTCTAAAAGAACATGTAATTAAAATCCTCACAACTAAAGCTCACGAAAGTTACGCGCTAGCAACACAGTGGGTGCTCAGGTTAGGGTTAAACACATACAGTCGTGTGGAGTTCTCCGGATGTTAATTTGCATTAATTTGCGTGTATGTCTTCATTTTCGTGTGTTCAGGGGGTGAAGCGATGTAGCAGTTTGTTCGTACGTAATTTGGTGTGCTTGTTCGAACTGTGTGTACTTGAGGTCGATGTGTTTAGTGTAAGAGACTTCATTTAGTTAGTGATTTTCTGTGATGTGTTTTATCGTGGAGATCGACGGCATCTGCCCATAGTGACACATGTATGTGCTTCTCGAATAGCAAGCCACCATAACAACACACACATTCGATGGTAGCGAAAATCGATAGGCATATTTACGGTAACTAGAGTAGTATCAGATTCGCAGTTTATCGGCTACTTTCTAGTACATGAACATACCAGCCGGTCGATTCTAGAAACCGCCGTGAAAGTTTAGGTCAAGTGAGCTTTGATGCTTGATAGCACATTTATAGCTCACATCACCTAAGTTGTCACGCTGTGATTTTTACAGAATAGCACTACTGCACTGTCTGGACAGGTCCACTCAAATCTGTGTAATGCTTTGCTTAAAAGCCCACCTCAGACCTTCATGGTTTTCATTTGATTTGACCAGTACGGATTACCGTACCAACAGTTAGTTAGTTAGTACTTACTTTTTAAAATAACCTGATTTTGGTGCACCAAAAATGTCATGGCATGGCAGGCATGGGTCCGTGGGTCCATGCCTTTCTTTTGGTGCTGACATTTCAGTAAACCAAACAATCAGTAAATAACCCTTGACCTTACTACTAAAAAAGTAATAACGTAGCAGGCGACGCCACGGGACGTAAACTAGTACACAGTAAATACATTTACACACTCGTTGTAGCCACTCCTGATACTCAAAGGAAATCAGGACGCGAATGCGACAATAATTGTTCGCATAGACCTCACAAGGGGGACAAGTCGATGGAGGGAATTAACGCTGAGGTTGGTGGCGAAGGAATTATTGGATAGGTACTGACTGATAGAAAACAATGATGAGGTCGACGATGGAGCACGCCTGCCTGGAAGTGAAAACCCTATTTTGGCGCAACCGTGAAGCACGCACTTTGCTTTTTTTTTTTTAATTTTCTTTTTCTTTTATTTTTTCACTCTTTAAGTAAAGGCCACCAGGTTGTAGTTATCAGGAAACATAGACTTCAGCAGGGAATTTTACACCATACCTGATTTTTATAAAAATTTCACTCCCGTGGTTACCAAATGGAATTTGAGAGCAGTGAACGCTTCTGATGTAACGATGAACGGACCGACGAAGTTTAAGAACGGTGGTTGCCTGCACTATTCCAAGCTCTACATTTAAGTAACAATATCGCAGCACGACTCCTACTCACGTCCATTCAACTCAAACATTCACACTCGTATAGTTTACTTCGACGACGTCTGCACTATCCCTCTAGAGAGTAACTCATACTTACCGGGCAATTTGATTAGTTTTGATATTGTTGATAACAAGCAAAAGTTCAAAGGTCAAGCTTGATTGTGAACCAAGTCCATGATTTATTTCTTGGTCAGTATTAACGTTCGTTTTTTCCGCCATATTGCAATCTGTCTCTAAAATTTAATCAGTTGGACCAGTCAATTTGTGAATTCAAAGAAGACAAGAAGTTTCAGACAGTTTCCCAACTTTGATGGGGCCGTCTTTCAGTTTACAAAAATGTTACTGAACGCTAGAATTTTATATAAAGTGACTGCCTTTCTGACCTCTGCTACCCAGTAAATGGGTAATACAAAATGCCTTAGCAAGACTGGAGTCCGTTTTGCTGGATTCTGACCCATAACGGCTGTCAAAAATGTTCAAATGACAGCTGGAACCAAAGGCTTATCGTTAGACCCGTATAGGCTTTTGGTCAAAAAATGGAAAAATGTATGGGGATGAACATGCGCTACCAAAATGTCACGTGGTCAGTAACTAACATTTTGGACATTTTATTTTGTTTATTTATTTTAGGTTCACCAACAATTTATTTACACTGATATCTCATGCTTAAATATAAATTAATAGTATAACAATTTCTTCATGCATAAAATCACAAATCCGAAGGTTAAGCTAACTTTCATAGTAATAATCAGTAATCAACATAATTTTAAAATTGATATAATTAAGAATGAAAATGAAATAAAAATAAAATTTTTTGAATCAATCAAATTAAAATGAAAAAGAAAAAAAAAATTACACTTTTGACATTAGTTGCCGCTGATAGCATAATAATGATGATAATTCTTTATCATCAGGCAACTAAGGCCCATAGATAAAATACACAAATTAAACATACAAAAAAATAAACTAATACATGTTAATCTTGCTCAACTTATAAACTAAGACACACGAAGTGACAGCGTCGAGTTACGCTGCGCGGTGTCGCGCAGTCTGCCGCGAAAATGTCGGTAGACTACACCCTTCGGCCAAAACTCTTCCTTTAGTACATAGTACTTCGTATGTAAGGGAAAGATATTGTGAACAACAATAATCTGAAATACCTGCCTAATAAAGTATTTGAACACAAACGCAGTCAGACGTTTTCCTATGTGTAATTAGTTATACAGGATGTTCCAGTAGTGCGTGATCATATTTAAGGGTGGTGTTCTGTAGAAGAAACAAAATCAAAGTAAAAATATATTGACATTTTTCAAAACACTCGACCCCTGAAAACCACTAAAAATTTAAGAAAAAATAATTTTCAAAGCTGTCTGATTAGTTAGTGATGTTTATTTTGGAGCAATCATAGATTTGATGCGACCGACTGCATCAGACAACTTTTTTTTAAGGATGGGAAATGACTTTTTCCGCTCTGGGTGGAGCGGAAGGGCGTGTCAGACTCTTACTGACTAAAACTAATCCGTGTTCCTTCGAAAGCCCTTTGCAATCCACCGCGGTGACTGTTTCGAACAAACTCCGCAAGGCATCAGACTGCTTGAAAAGTGATTTTTTTGCAACCTTTTAAATCGTATTTCGAGGACGGTTTTTAGAAAAAAGAAAAAAAAAAAATGTTTCTTTACTCTATAGCAGCTACAAAAGAACACCCTTAAATATAACCATGCACTTCTTGAACATCCTGTAGTGTAAACATCAGATATTAGTACCTGTTCACACAACCAGACTAACATTACGACTACCCCGCTTTAAGCCCTAGACTCTAAGTGCTACCTTCAGTCTACAGACTTAACAAGAGATCCGGCTATGCAGTACCAAAGCAATTTGCGAACGCTTCGTGTGTACACAGTTACTAAGCGACAGTAAGTCCATTGAAGCATCAAACGGGCCCAAGCATAAAGTTGTAAGTACATCAGTCAATATTATAATACTTTGATCGCTTTTAAATGTCTGTAATGATTATGTAATAGAAAATTTTATGTGAGCTGGGGTTTAGTCTAAATATAGAGGTTTTAGTCGAAAATTTGATGAAAATTTCTTTAAGAAATTAGAGTAAGAGGTGATTTTTATGTTTTCAAATCAAAAAAAAATTAGGTACCACTACATATTTAGTTATTTACTATATCTTATTGTAGCGGTATCTATGTTGCCACATAAAAAACTAAGAAGCGAAATACATACGCCAACAAAAAAAAACCGCAACGCCAGCTATCTTGTCAGTGACGAACTACCAACGAAATCCTGCATCGCACAAGCAAAGTTTTTCGTGCGATTTGAACATATACAACAGCCCGAATATCAACTATCGGGCAGTTGCCCACCAGACACAATAACCGTCTGGTCGGAGGATCCTCCCATTTCAGTGGAGCATAACTTTATAATATTATGAAAAGATACTTTTCTGCCTCCTGCTACTTCGTTTGTCTTTGCCTACGAAATGACTTCTACATCGCATATTGCATTGCATTGATCGCATATTCGCGCGATGATCGCCTTGTATTAGGACGATGATCGCCTTGTATTAGAACGATGACTAATAAGGAAAATCAAACTTAAAATATTTGCTTCCATGTTATTTTCGCCGCCGCTACCCAAATACTCAAAGCATTTATTTTAATTAGACCATTTACAGGCACTTTTGAATTGTCGAGGTCGGTCGGTCAAAAAGTTGAAGCTCTTTGCACGTTCAAAACGTAGATCTCTATGGAGAAGAACGTGCAAGAAACTCCACGGACACTCTTTTAAAAATTATATTTTATACAAAGTTATGGTTACATCATTCCTGTTGAAATTATACATACATATATGTGAGAACGATGTAAAAGACGTGCAGGATAAAAGAACAATTCAAAGAAACAATTAAAATAAACCGTGGCCGCCGAGAAATGACCAGTCCAACCTGAATTCGCCCGTTCACGCATATGACGCATGCGCTAGCACCATTCGGCTCAATCATTTTGAAGGGAGCCAAACGATCCAACGCATGCACCACCATCAGTCAGACTTTTGAGTGAGCATGACACTCCCAACCGCACACGGTACATTCAAGTCGAGACACCCAAAAGTGATAGTTATCATTTAATTTTAAGGTACACTGTACACAGTACTCACACATGTGCCGTTAATGCATGAAATTATACAATGCTAAATAAAAAGAGTCTATACAATGAAAATATTGCGTTCTTACAATCTTCAGCCGGTCCAACAATGTTTCCAAATGCTAACAGATTAGTTTGCGCGCCCTAGTGGCTGTGGAGCAGGACTAGCATTGAGCCAAGCATTTTTATCTTCAATATAATCCCCCAAGTTATAATATGCTTGCCTGCATAGTGTTCGTTTAATACAAGATTTAGTTCCAATATATGAAGAAGTTTTTTATTATAACATTTTAAACAGTATCCCATGAAAGATGAGGCTACTTTAGCCAGTTTGAAAGCTGGTTGAACTAATTGGTCTCTATTTCTAGTACAATAATTATGTCTGTCGCCTCTTTTACTAAAAAGATGTAAATTCTTTCTGACATACATGATGTTTTCGTAAATGTATTGAGTAGGTACCGTCATGATGTTAATATTCTTAAACAGTTCTCTTAGACAATCGCGCCGGTGGAGATTGTATATGGCTTTGATGGCTCTTTTCTGCAGAATAAAAATAGACTCGATGTCTGCAGTCCGTCCCCACAATAAAATACCGTAAGACATAATACTGTGCAAGTAACTAAAATAGACTAGCCTCGCGGTTTCAACATCTGTAAACTGGATTTTTTTAACAGCATATGCTGCTGAGTTTAGCCTTCCTGCAAGAGATGTTAAATGAGGACCCCATTGCAGCCTTGAGTCAAGCGTTATCCCCAGGAAAACTGTTTCATCGACGAATTCTTCGATGAAACAGTTTTCCTGTTCGTTTTTCCCTGTTCAATACTATGTCACAATCACCACTTTTGACATTTGGTAAAGTAAATCGAATGCATTTCGTTTTTTTTTCCATTTAATACTAAATTATCAGCAGTAAACCAATTGTGTACCTGCAGTAGGGCATTATTTACATCGTCAAGATTATTTACATGTCTATTTATTTAAAAAATTAAAGATGTATCGTCAGCAAATAATAATATTAAGTCTAATTTGTAATACCGTCTCTAAGTTGGCCACAATCCATTACATTCCTAGTATTTTCCTAACTTCATTCCTTGAAACTTGAACGCCCTTACCTTTAAGGTCAAGTTTACAATAGTACAATAGCAAAAGGGTTAAAACGAAAGGTAAATTATTTTACTTTCCCCAGATTAACCTGGGGGCAAACCCTGAAATAACCAAACAAAAGGAAAGGACATGCATTAGGGACTTTGTTTGCCCAGCGGTGGGCAGCTAGGTTTCAAAGTTTTGTGAAAATAATTATTTGCTTTGTAGAGTGGTTAGTGAATTAATTAGTTTATTTTGAATGTTTTAGATACACGCTGAAGAGGTCAAGGTACTTATGAAGTAATGGGTATTTCCCGCGGCTTCACTCCCGCTGTTATACTCTATTATTGGAATAATGTATTTTTAACCGACTTCAAAAAAGGAGAAAGTAAGGGTTTATGTATGTTCGGGCATATGTCCGTCATGAGACGGATTTGCAAAGTTATAGTTTTGTTCGAAAGAGGTTTATTCCGAAATGGTCTCTTTTACGGGACTGGTTGGAATTTTATGAAAAAACTTTATACAAAAAAAAGCAACTGACTTGCAAATAAAAACCACTACAAATTACAAAATAACTTTAATTTTGGAAGTCGGTGTCAAGAAACGAAAAAACCACTTCAAGAACACCGACTTCCAAAATAATTATATGGAATTTAGTTTTTTTTTGTTATCTGTTATCTGTCAAAAAAGCCTCAATTTCCATACAGTCAGATTCCGACTGACATTCGAATGCGAACGTGGCTTAAAGATCTGGCCAAGTGCAAGTTGGACTTGCACACGAACGGTTCCGTACCATAAACTGAAAAAACATGTTTCTTGTACCCCATACAAGTGCCCCCCTTTTATTTTAAATTTTATTTTATTTTTATTATTTGTTGTTATAGCGGCAACAGAAATACATCATATGTGAAAATTTCAACCGACTAGCTATCACGGTTCATGAGATACAGTGTGGTGTCAGACGGACAGACAGACAGACGGACGGACAGCGGAGTCTTAGTAATAGGGTCCCGTTTTACCCTTTGAGTACGGAACCCTAAAAAGTAGTAGGCAGCTAACGTCAAATGTGAAAGCGGCCTTAGTGCGAAGTAGTAACAATTAAGTCAAAGCGTTCGAGCATGTCTTAAAACTCACACTAATGTATTTTTGCCTCTCTATTCTTCTAGAAATTTACCGTATACAAACAATTTTAGCAAATTATTATTTTAGTTTAGATTTATTTCGTGCCGCCGATAATTAAAGTGTCACTATCACAGTCTCGTTTGTGTAAATTAAATTGCTAAGCTTAAATAACCCCAGGACATGAACGACAATGCTGCCAGTTTTCTGGGCATTTTCTCATTTATAGCAATAAAGATGATTTTTTTTAGTTCTGTAAGGTGTCGGACGTGAAAGAATAGCACCATCTCATTACTTCCCGTGGGTGTCGTGGAGGGACTCACCAGAGAATGGGCAGCAGCAGTCTCTGTGTGGTTATGGGTGGCCATTAAGGCCCCTTGGGGGAGGCCTATGTACTGCAGTGGACGTGTTTCGGCTGATATGATGAAATGATTTTTAATGCCCTTTTTATGCTTTTTTAAAGTTCTTTTAAATGAGTTTTTACATAATTATTATTATTAGTTAGTATATACTACGTTATTTGTGAGTCAACATGTTTATTGTACAATGATGCAAATTAAATAACTGGATAAGATAGCAAAAAAACTCAAGGATATTAATAAACAAATATGGTTACTGTACCTAAAACTGTGACGCTATCGGACTAACCAGCATATCCAAGAGCCAAATTTTCGAAGATGTATAATTTCCACCAATCCACACTGGGCCCGCAGGTTGGATTATGGCCCATTCCCTGTCACAGAAATGAGGTCTTTTTTCTAACATTGTGAATGTTAAAGATTGTAGAAGGCTTCGTCTTAACAGAAATCATCATGAGTGACGTGATTTTTTGTTCGGAAATACCGGAACGCGCCCTCTGTCGGAGCGACTTGTTTGCCGAACAAATGATTCCTTTTTATTTGGAAGACACCTACGACATTAATTCCAAAGTAGACCACAATTGGATACATTCCTGAAAAAATCGCATTAATTCATCAAAAGGATTTCTAAAAAATTGGACACCTATTTTTTTTTCACGGAAACAAAAAAGATATATAGACCTAAAATATGACATCACGCGAGTTTGCAACGCACTGTGCGTTGCAAACTCGCGTGATGTCATATTTTAGGTCACTTTTCATCTAAATGTGACGTCACCAGCCCCCACTCTTTTACGCTTTATCTTTTTAAATTTGTATCGGTTTGAAATGGAAAAAAAATACGTGTCCAATATTTTTAGATAATCTAAGGGACGACTTAAATAGAATTATATTTTTATCTAGGAAAGTACTCAATTCTGGCTATAAGAAATAATTATAATCGGATATTTTTATTGAATTCTTGCATTGTCATCGATCCTTGACAGATGTGCAAAGTTTGAACTAAATCTGATCTTTCAAAGTAGGGCAAAATCGAGCTCAAAAGGATCGGTTACAGACAGACATACAAACATACAGATGAAGCTAATAAAAGCGTGTTAAAAAGGAAAATAAAACCTGCTCCCATACTCACAACGGTTCCTCCCAAGCTTACCTTAGACAATAACAGGCTGGAAATATAAGTTTAGCTTCAGGTAAAGCTCTTGAAAGTTGGAAAACTGCGCACCGACCAGTCGAGCGTTTCATTAAGCAACTTTGTTTCCTACACATGTGGAGGTAACTGTAGTAATTACTGGTATTTTATGAGAATACTGTGAAAGGTTTGTTTGCATCGCGAACAACACTGCTCCAGTTGCAAAAAGCTGTTGATTCATTTGTCTCTTTCTTCTTTGTCTCTTCTTGTATTCAATAGGGAATATGCATGCAATTTTTTATTTGCAAAATAAAATACTTATTATCTCTAGTAAACAATTATGAAAGAATTTTTAAAATACCTTCATCAGCGATGAAGTTATTAAGCTTCAAAGTTGACAATTAGAAAGAGAAGTCCGATACCAACTGTGACGTCAAATACTCGCCTATACAGCTGCCATAGAAAACAGCGTTTTCGTGAGAGGGACAGATATGAAATAGTTTTATCTCGTTTGTTTTTCGGTCAATTTCGATTCTATTTTAATTGTTACTATTATATTTTTGTATATTTCTAGAAAAACTGTTTAGATAATACATATTTTTTTCATGCATATTCCCTATTGGTCATTTTTAGATCTTTGACAGTAGGAACGGGTAGTCAGAACCCAGAAAATCTGACACCAGTCTCGCTAAGGGGTATTGTGTTACCCAATTACTGGGTTTTAGCCGTCGTATTTAAAATACTCGGCTGCATCCGGTTAGACAGGAAGTCAATCGCAACATAGTTGAAAAAGGGCTCAAGGCAGATTGATTTGGACAAGTTAATAGACGAAAGCTATATATCTATTACATAATAGCAGTATTTTTTTTACGGATGGGAAATCATTAAATGACTTCTTCCACTCTGGGTGTAGCGGAAGGGAGTGTCAGGCTCTTACTGACTAAACTTTTTTTGTTTTTTTTGAGTGGCGTCTCGCAGTTCAACCTGATGTTGTCGAATGCTTAACTGGGCTTGCCTGTGGTGGCCATCATATAAATATTAAAGCCTCCAGCCAGGGTTTATAAAAAAACTGCCTGCCTACCTGCGGGTTACGGGCCTCGGCTTAAGGCATCGCTGGGGAGAGGACAGCTAGGGACGGGTTGGATCGAACTAGAATTATTATTAGGGGACGAATTTAAGACAACAGGCTCAGCGGCGCGGGCTGGCTCGAGCAAGGGTTGGGGTAGATTTTTCGGCGGCGAGGGCGGAAGGAGGGTCGTGGTTTGCGAAGAGTGCTGGTCTCTTTGCGACTCTCTTGGAGGAGAGTAGTAGAGTCTTCGGGCGTGACACTGACTAAAACCCATCCGTGTTCCTACTAAAGCCCTTTGCGTTCCAGGGCCACGGTGACTCTTTCGAACAAATTCCGCAACAATTGCATACAAGCGTATAGTTGACAGACAAAGAGAACAAAACCTTTTGTGTTCAACTCGTTTAAAGCTCCCATCAGTTGCTTACACTTGAAGTTTGTTCAGAAACTCTTCCCCGTATTGTAGCGTGGAAAATAGTTTGACTGGTAATGTAAATAGGTTTATAGATTGGTGTACTTATTTTGTGTTATGTTTTGACTTGTAATAGAACTAAAACTGAAACTTCAGATAAACTTTCGGGTTGTTGAAATCTGATAGCATTTATGAGTAAGTTTACGATGTATGAAAACAATACGTCCAGATCTGCAACATTTAAACTATTCTAGAATAGGTTGTTTGATATCAAGTTCGACGTTCAAATTCAATTCGAAATGTAGAATATCGCGTGAAATTGTTGGTTTACAATTTCACGCGATATTCTACATTTCGAATTGAATTTGAACGTCGAACTTTTTTTTAAAAAGACACGGATGTACTACTAGAACTTTGCATTTATTGGGATTGATTGTATATAAAACGTTTTTTTATTCATAATATATCGCAAAATCATATCTAATAAAGATTTATTACAATCTTACGGAGTCTACAATTTTCCGGTGACACATATCGATGGCAGCAAAGTAAAAACGGACATCTACAAAATCGCAACTTCACAGGAGAGCAGATTTAGTTTAAAAGAGTGGTTATTTTGAGAGTTATGGACCGAATAACCTGAAATTTTCTATGATGCTTTAAAATAACCTTCTTTATGAATTGTGTAATAGGTTTTATCGCTATATCGTTGTTTTACTGAAATAATGTAGATGTCTTTTTTTACTCTGAAAAAACTTTGACGTAGAAGAAGACATCTGCCTGATAACCGTTTATACGTTTAATAAAAAAGTGCCCATTTCATTTAAAATATCTAATAAAGTAAGATAATAATCTCCGGTAATACATTTAAGGATATTTAAAGAACATCTTCTAAGCATTATTTCATTTTCTTCAATTAATTCATTTTCTGAGTCAAACTCTGAAAAAACATAATATACATAAATGTACATGGTAAATAGTATATTAATTAAAGAAAAATATATATGAATCTTCTTATAAAAACAATAAATCATACATTCATAGATTGAGACTTATACAAAAAGTCCGACGTATAAACGAACAAGTGGCAGATGTCCGTGTATACGTCGTTTCATTCATCTGTCAAAGCTCCGAAGTAAAGGCGGACAAATTCAAATGTCCGTTTCTACTGCGATGTTTTTAAAATATCCAGTGTAGATGTCTTCATTTACGTGTCAAATTTTCTTTATTAATTTTAAATTTTGAAAAAAATTTAATACAGACTTGTAGATAGGATTAATATAAGCTCATTTTTCGTAAAAAAAGTATTTTCGAAAAAATGTAGATGTCCGTTTCTACTTTGCTGCCATCGATATATCTCAACGATAATCAATGTCAAAAATTTGTCAAAGTGTAGAGAAATTATAAGTTTATTTTAACCGAATTCAAAAAAGGAGGAGGTTTCAATTCGGTTCTATGTTTTTTTTAATGTAACAAACATAACCTCATCTTTCCGTCGTTTATGAACCGATTTGCAAAAATATTTTTTTTCAAAATATTTTTGTAAAGTGAAAGGATATACTTTTCCATTGGTCCCAAAGAAATTTCATCAAAATCGGTTCAGTTGTTTGGTTTTTACCTCAAAATAGCTGGCAAAAATATGTCATCCAAGTAAACGAAATTGCGTATTTTGCTTTCCTGTGACTTTCCAGAGGTGTTGTTAGGTGTGGGGTACTTACAACAAAAATATGGAACCGTCTTTCAAACAGTGTTTTTTTATCTGGCTGTGTTTTCAAAGGTAAATAATTTTATTTTTCAGTTTGCGACTGTGATGCGAAAGCAAAAATCCTTCAAAAACACGAGAATTGTAAATAAATAAAATTGTTAAGAAATATCACAGGGTATTTGCTTTCATTGACTTGTTTCTTTCTTCACCGTTTTATAAAACCTGGAAAAAAACAAAAGACAACACGATTAAGAATAATTAAGTGATTCCTTCAAGTTAATTGCTTCACAATTACCCACTCAAGTACTGAAAAACAAACAAGTCCTTGAAACAAAGAAGAAAACACGTCAATACAACAAACCCAACTTTTCCAAATTCGAAGCGAGTCCCGAAAAATTTTTGGAGCGTGTTTTTTTTTATATTTGCATAATGGCTTGAATAGGCTCTCGTTAAGGTAAACCTTGGATCGCGACCTCCCTTGAGAACTCTCAGTCTTCAGCCTACGACGACCTTAGAGAGATGCATTCTATGCATACTAAACGTTATTTATTTTTAGCCTTTGTTTTCAGGATGATCTTTTCTTTTTAGTGTGGGATGATTCGATTAGCAGTTAGTTTTCGTTCGCCCGGATGTGTTTTTTTTTTTATTTTCTTGATTTAGCGAAACTGATCCAGCCGTTCACGCGTGATGCCGTGACCAAGATAAATAGGGATTCATTTTTATATATGTAGAAGATTCTATGATTTTACGAATGATCTTTATTATCATCCAAAGGGAAAAAAAAATTCTTTAAATAAAACGGTAGGGATATGTAGTTCTGGAGCCGAAATGGCGTACATATGACTACGTGGCGAGAGCTGTGGAAGTCCGCTTGATGTGAGATCGGTCGAATCTGTATACATGTTGAAGTGAAGGCTTGGGTGAAGTGATCGCGAGGTGAGCTGTCAATCCATAAAATCAAGATGTAAGGTGATCACGAAGTGAGCTGTCATTTCATCTTGATTATATGGATTGACAGCTCATCTCGTGATCACTGCACCCAAGCCTTTACTTTAACATGTTTACAGAATCCACCGGCTGGTCGATGTGGTGAAGCTTGGAAGAGACCTTTGCCCAGAAGGGGGGTCTTTAGTGAATCGATTATGATTTTGAAACCTTAACGTGATATAGGCGTGATGCTATGTTATCCTAATACTAAGCGATATAATAAAAGCGAAAATTGTTGCGCTTTCACGCCCAAATCGCCGAACCGATATTTTAGTTCTCTGGACCAAAATTGGTTCCCTGCACCAAAATAAATCAGAATCGGTTCGTCATAAGCAACACGTAAGCAAAATACTCAGAAAATAAAAACTACCGGGCCAAACTGAATATTTTTTTTACGGGACCAAATGGCAAGTATACCACACGAACGAAAGACAAAACGAATAGAAGCAGATAAATCGATTCAGAAACCTCGAAGTAATCGGTGTACATACCTACATAAAAAAAATACCCACCCAATTGAGAACCTCCTTGTTTTTTCGAAGTCGGTTAAAAATAAATAGAACCTTGAAGAAATTACAGGCTACTTGTTCCCGAAGCCATGGGCAAATGCTAGTGCTAAAACAAAAATACCCACCGAAGTGAGAACCTTCTCTTGTTTTGGAAGTCGGTAAATAGGTATTTATGCACTGTGGGAAGGACAAGCACAGATTTGACAACAGTGAAAAAAATATAGACACTGGCTAGTAACAAAAATCTTTTAAACGTTCCAATAACTGAAATATCAGGGACAAAAGGCAGCGATTAGAAAGAAGAAGTTAAATTAATACAGCCATGAATATTAATATCGCCACGCTGGCTATATTGAATGATTGACGTAATTGCTATTGACGTTTACCGTTTGACCTTCTTTGTAGGAAATTGTTCTAGAAAATTGTTTCCTATAGTTGTTTTATTTGTTGTGGTTCAAGGGCTGTAAAGAGCTTTTAGTGGGTTGTGTTTGTGTACTTATACAATGTGTAACAGAATAAACGCAATACCTCTTAAGGAGTCATTGTTCTCATCATTATGAACAAAATGCTGCTCAGTAAGTACATGTTCGTCGAGTTATGCGCACATAAATGTATGGAGGAGTCGATTTTTTTTCGCGATTTTAATTTGGGTCCTAAAGTGAAAGATGTTTATAATGATGAGGACAATGACTCCTTAAGAGGTATTGCGTTTATTCTGTAACACGTAGTATAAAGTATCGCATCGATGAGGATTAGAATCCATATTATTTTTATTTATAGTAACTCTGTCTGACTGTTTGTTTGTTATGTTCTCACGCCAAATCATTGAACCAATTTTGTTGAATTTTGATATAGTGTTAGATCACTCAATACAAGAGTAGGAAGTTGAACATTTTTTTATCCCGGTAGTCTCAGTCGCTTGGATAATATCCTATGCTGTTTTACCGGGAACGCTGTACCGCGCCTGAGGGAAGTGCGCGGCGAGTCGGGGGAGGAGGCCGTGCAGGCCGATCGCTCTGTCAGGCCGCCGTCAACCCGCATAGCGGCAGGTTGTGTAGATTCTCTATTTCAGACACACCACTCATGAGATAATTGTCTAGACCTTTCACCTCGAGATATCAAAACCGTCATACCGACGTACGACCCAGATTTGAATCCCATGTAACTGTACTTTATTTGATAATTTTTGTTTTAGAATTATATTTGAATAAAAACGTACCTAGTTAGTTTTTTCACTTACCATTATAATAATATAAAATTTCCTAATAAATGTATGAAGCTATATCTCTATGCTATAAAATATTGTAAGCTGATATCGTAAGATCTGTCCCACAATATCGAACTCATGTGAACCCATGCTCTTTCCTGTCATCACCCCGCCTCACCGCACCTTCCTAAAGGCGAGCACTGACCGGTGTTACGAGGCGTAATGTAACATGTTACAAAGCGAGCAATTGTGCAGTCAGTACGTGGAAACGAGCACAAACATATGTGTATATGTGTTTTGTTTTACACGGATTTTAGGACACGGCGTAACATAACGTGCTCGTTGCGAATGTTACATTACGGCCCTTAACACCGGGCAGTACCCAGCTTAAGGTGCGGTACAGCGGAGGTGCAATATAGTCGTAGTCGTAGTAAGTTCATCTAAGACGTAGAAGTACTGCTGTTTAATACTGTGTTTTAGCAGTTATCAGATTATGTTACAAGATTACAAGAGTCAGAAGGGGAAAAAATACAGCCCAAGCACCCCCAAGTTCCCAAGCTCATCAATAATATTTACATGGTAAAATAATATTTAAATAATAACATCAGTTTTAGTACCTAAGTTTCAGTACCGTGTAAGGTTAAGTGGTTGATTTTAAGCAAGCTTTTGCCAATTATTGCCGAATAGTTCCTGGAAACCTGAAGTGTTATTTGATTTGTTTTGTTCTGTTTGCTCAAGGTACTCTTTCTCGTACTTGAAAAGCTTTCAAAATGCGTCATGTTCGCCGTCAGTTGAGACTGGACATCTCTCAGCTGCCATGGTTTATTTGAATGATTTAAAAGAGTGTCTGTGGAGTTCCTTGCGCGTTCTTCTCCATAGAGATCTACGCTTTGGAACGTACAAATAGCTTCATCTCTTTTCACTGACCAACCTTGACAATTCAAAAGCCTGTAAACGGTTTAACTGAAATAAATACTTTGAGTTTGAGTTTGAATCTAGTCGCAATATAATCCCGAAAACTCGTGTCAAAAACCTTTCAAATATATGGAATAAAAGGCGTTTTGAAGGTAAGTATGTGACTGTGAAACGATTACAAACGCTCTTAAAAATATGAGAATTGTCCCTATGAGGTTTCTTAACTACTCGTGTTTAAGGGTTCGTGCCTCAATAATGTCATTTACATAGCGCAAATTGACTTGCTTGATAAACAGAAATGATTGCATTTCCTTGTGCCTTTACTGGAGGTATTTGAAAACCGGCTAAGTGCATGTTGGATTCGCATACGAAGGGTTACGTACCATTGCGAGGTCTTGCTACTTGCGAAATTTCATGATTCGAGGTCAACGGCAACCAGGGTTGCGGATTTTTTTTGAAAGAGTCACCGCGGCCCTGGAACGCAAAGGGCATTAGAAGGAACACGAATGGGTTTCAGTTAGTAAGAGTCTGACACTCCCTTCCGCTCCGCCCAAAAATGTACAATGACAAAGTTAAAAATAAGCGATTTCGGTCTTTGTGTGTCTATTCAACGTATAAAAGAATTAACGCAATACGTGAAAGGGGTCACTGTACTCATTATTCACACAGCACAATGACTTCTTTTCAGGTACTTTTTTTTAAGGTTGGGAAATCATCAAATGATTTATTAAGCTCTGGGTGCAGCGGAAGGGTGTGTCAGACTCTTATTGACTAAAACCCATCCGTGTTCCTTCCAAAGCCCTTTGCGTTCCAGGGCGCGGTGACTCTTTCGAACAAATTCCGCAACCCTGGTACTGCGTTCATTATGTTACTCGTTGTACACAAACCTATCCTGCCGGTCGTTTCTGTAAACATGTCGAAGTGAAAGCTTGGGTGAAGTGATCACGAGGTTAGCTGTCAATCCATATATTCAAGATGGAATGACAGCTCACTTCGTGATCACGTGACATCTTCATTATATGGATTGAGAGCTCACCTCGCGATCACCACACCCAAGCCTTCACTTCGACATGTTTACAGAATCGACCGGCTGTATTTATTTAAAAACTACCCTAAATATTCAATCTTCCGTTCCTACCTATTCATATTTCCTAGAAGGTATTCATAATTAATTGATTTGGGTAATACGATTAGATTTCCTGTGAATTCTGCCACCTGGGTGACTTTATACGTGAAAGTAATCTTCTCACTTCGGTTATTAGGGTAATAGTTGTGAGTTTATTTTTACAACACAGATTAATATAGCTTTGGGAGCTGTCACCTCCTTCTGCGAAGCAGTAATGCTAGCGAAAGAGGACGCGGGCCGCACGAGGGAAAGGCAAGGCCTTCGCCCGAACCGCCGCCGTCGGGAGTCGTAGTGCGATTCCCGGCCACCGTAGGCGCGGGCCTGCGGACGGCAAGCGTTGGGTGGCTCGCTGTCCAAACACTACCAGGCCCGGGTCGATGGCGCGTTGTGTTTCACGCGCGCCTCAAAGAGATGTCAGCATAGACGACGGGTCCCGCTAGGGCCAGAGCCTGCCAGGGTTGCGGAATTTTTTCGAAAGAGTCACCGCGGCCCTGGAACGCAAAGGGCTTTAGAAGGAACACGGATTGGTTTTAGTCATTAAGAGTCTGACACCCCTTCCGCTCCACCCAGAACGGAAGAAGTCATTTGATGATTTCCTATCCTTAAAAAAAAAACAAAACCGGTTAGAATGTTGGAAAATCCTCTCTTAGCGCTCACCTAGGAAGCTACATGCCAAATTTCAGCTTTCTAAGAGCAGTAGTTTCGGCTGTGCGTTATCTGTCAGTCAGACACTCAGTGACTTAATCACTCAGTAACGGAAGAGTTTTATAAATACATTGATTAATTGTGACACTGCTTACCTGAAAATATCTACTATTTTATGAGCAGGTACTAAAAAGTAGATAAAGTCTCAAGTTAACTTTCATCTTCACGCATTTTTATATGAACTTTCTTTCTTAAAGTTAAGTAGGTTATATTATTAAAGGAAATCCAACCATTCTTTAGGTTTAAAATAATATGATATAAATTTAAACCTAAAGAATGGTTATCATCATACTCCCTTCGGTATTTAAAGCGATTATTGGACAGCTACCGTTATAAGAAAAAGGACGTACCATCACAAAACGAAGTAACCGATTAACTACCTTAAATTATTTTCTTAATGTCGGAAATCGGTTACTTCGCATTGTGTAGATACGTCCATTTTATGACGGCAATACAATAGGGATATCTGAGTAAAAAGCATATGATTCTATTTAGTCCGTCAGTTGGATTATCGAAAAATATTGGACACCTATTTATATTTTTTATTTATCCATCCAGTGCGTAATACAGCACTACTGGCTAAGTTTAATGTTGCAATCATGCCCATGGACTTATGGGACGAAATCAAGGCCCTGAAGGCCGATTTTACGTTTTTCGTTCACACGTTCACAATCGCACCTTAGTCGCAATCTGTCAAAAATGTATGGAAATTGAGGATTTCTTGACGAATTGCGACTGAGATGCGGATAACATAAAAATGTCATAAATATGTAACTTCTTATTATCATATTATACAGCTTAGCTACTACAAGGCTATTGTTAACGACTTCAACGTTCATTTCGTAGGTCCTGGGAGACGCCCCAGGCGTCGGGAGGCCGGCTATCGTAGGCGCGGGCCTGCGGATGGCGAGCGTTGAGTAGCTCGCCGTCCGATCAGAACCAGGCCCGGGTTCGATGGTGCGTTTTGTTCCACGAGTGCCTCAAAGAAATGAAACATAGAAGACGGGACCCACTACGGGCAGTGCCGGCCAGAGTTGCAGACGCGAAAGTTGATGTTTTTAACAACACGTAGGTAGGATTTGTACACTTTGTTATTTTTTTATTTTAAGGATGGGAAATCATCAAATGACTTCTTAAACATTAAAAAAAAAACTTATTAAACATTACTAAGTTAAAATACTGTTTAAGAGATTCTAAAATCAAATTCTTCATATAAATTTTTTAATACAAAATCTGCTTATCAGTATTTTAGCTAAGTAATGGTTAAAACGTTCTTATGAATAAGGCTGTACTTAAATCTTTCCAGCGAAACCATTATGAGCTTGTGAGAATTAAACCAATTCATATGTGATGTTTTTGGTGGGGCTTTGAGCTACTATTTAATTAAAACTAGTATTAAAAAAATACATTACATCTCTTACTAAACACTTACATTATATTTTAATATAGTTTTATAATTATATATAGTTTTATAACATGGTCCCCAATGTCTAAACTGAAAATATAATATAAAAGAAAGCGTCTTACTTCAAATTCTTCATTGGCTTAATTGCAAAATCATTGGCACTTAGCAACAGCCGATCCAGAAATTAATTAACATTGTTGAACGACTAATTAAGTTAAGATATTCTTTGAAAGTGTCCGTGTTGTCTGGAGACCAGGTTTGGAAACGTTTTGATGATAAACACAATCTGTCAGTTTCGAATACTGTATGTGTTATATCTTACTTTTTCTCTGTTATATTACATTTATTAAAGAAAAAAGAAATAAAAACAATTAAAATTAACCATCAACAGACGCCGGATGCTGCAATGTCATTGTCGATGCCAAAACGAAAAAATGTTATACATACGCAAAACAACAAAAAAAAAAACGGTCTAAGTAACAAAATATGTTCTCTATCATTCTCCTCTTTTCCTTTGTAACACCAACATGTGAAAAGGTAAGAGATCTTAGTTAAGATCACAATCTACATCTACACTTATATTATAAAAAAGGAAAAATTTGTATTTTGTGTGTTCGTATGTTTGCAATGAATAAACTCAAAAACTACTGTGCCGATTTCAAAAATTCTTTCACCATTGGAAAGCTACATTATCAGCGAGTAACATAGGCTATGTTTTATCCGCGTACTCCCTCGGGAACGAGAACTACGCGGGTGAAACCACGTGACGGCCGCTAGTGATTTAAAAAGTGACACAAAAGTGCCATAGCAAGGAACGCCGATAGCAGCAAGACGCGCAATTGCCAATAATATTCATCATCATCATCTTTTCAGAGGACGAAGTCTTCTGCTGGTCATTAAGCCTGCCCCAAGTTTCGCCACATCGACCGGTCCAGCGTTGGTGACACTACTGAATCGCTTGGTTTGTAACATTTTATAGAGAATTTTGACTATGTCATCTCTAATAGTGCGTCCACACGATAATAAGTTTACGCAAAATTATTTTTTTATTTATTTAAACTTTATGTACAATAGTGGTACATGGCGGACTTAATGCATCAAGGCATTCTCTACCAGTCAACCTTTGGGTTATAAAGACTATCTATACTGTGGTAGGTGTACAATAAATAAAAATAAGATTCAAAATTGAATTTTAACACTTAGGAAGGAATATACAGATAATATATATAATACTAATAAAATACATATATATGCTAAAATAATAAACTAATAATAAAGACTATAATAATCATACCGATTAAGAGAATTCGTAGTAATCATGACGAAGAACACCTAAGAATGACAAGCTTTTAAGTAGTGTTTTCGGATTTTACGCTTAAAGGAAAATTTAGACTCAGCCTAATTATGTCTCACACCGACATTTCAAAGTCTGTTCAGCCAAAAGTAGATGTCGTGTGGACGCGAACTATGAGAATGATTTACCACCGAAGATGTATGGGGGCGCAAGGATGCGAACGGCGTTGCAAAAAATGTGTGGTTATAGCCAACACAGCTGTGCGAGGTAGTGAAACTGTGAGTAGCCAAGTGGTGCTCACACATTCCTCGACGGCATCCCTCGCACATATCTGTATTTTATTATTATTATTATATGGCCGTAGTGTCCCACTGCTGGGCAAAGGCCCACGCTTCACTTCACGGACTTCACGCTGAAGGCATATAGCGACATGCGCATCCAATACAACAACGCTTTCCGGGTGTTGCTGGGGCTGCCGCGTTTTTGCAGTGCATCCGGTATGTTTGCCGACGCAAATGTTGACAGCTTTTCAACCGTCATGCGCAAGAGATGCGCATCATTGTTATATGGGTTTCGCGCCAGCCCCAACACTATCCTGAGGACGTTAGGCGACCGCTGGGACTCTCCGATTCTAGGACGCTGGACTCCATGCAGTGAAGTAGATTGGGATGGGAGAGTCTCTAGCGGGTGTACTTAGTTTAAAATTTATAAAATTACCCGTTAGATTAGTTAATTTACTAACACTAGATATAAGTCATTTTTATACTGGTACTTTAAAATTATGGAACTTGATTCTGAAATAAATGTTTTATTATTATTCTCTTTATTTATTTTCCTTA
>NDFZ01005087.1:290013-302987 GCA_002192655.3 Mamestra configurata | reverse complement strand
CTAACTCTTATTTTACTAATAATATATTTAATACTATTCCAACCAAATATCACAACAATAAGGTCACGGTAATGTAGCGGCATCAATGCCGCCACATGATAATCTAAGAAGCGAAATTTGTACGGCATCAAAAAGAACCGCAACGCCATCTATCCTGCCAGCGACGAACTACCAACGAAATCCTGCATCGCGCAAGCAAAGTTCTCTGTGCGACTTGAACATATACAACAGTTCGAATACCAACTGTCGGGCAGTTGCTCACCAGACGCAACAACCGCCTGGTCGGAGGATCCTCCCATTTCAGTGGAGGTCATAACCGCATGAGGTATGCGGGGTTATAACATCATCACCTGTCTAGCCTTTCCTCAACAATTTTGAGTCAAACGCCTTATCGGTTGCAGCTGCTTAATACAAATATTGTACATGGAGTACTACTGCCTATTTGACTACCAAAACCCTAATGGAAAACACTATCTTCTTGGTAGGACTTGCTGACAGAGTTTCAGCACTGTTTAACATTAGTCATAGATTTACATTGGCAATACCAGCGGTGGTATGTAATGAATTAATTACCACAAAATAAGAAACAAAACCAGTTTCTACAGTCAATAAAAACATAAGTTTTGAGTATGGAAAATGGCTGAAGGAATTCAGATACTTATCCAGTAAAAATGTTCGGACATCTAGGTAGTAGTAAATCAGTTCTCTGAAAACTTAGTGACACATTCAGCATTCGATCATCGACGTATTTACCATGTAAGTAAAATATAGGTTGGTAGGTACCTACCAACCTCTTACCTACAAAATGTATTAAAACTGTATGCACTAATGAAAAACACTACAAAGGCGGGCTTAATGCCTATTTATAATCTGCCCGTATTTATTGCCTGTATATTATTTACGAAATACGTAGATACCTTCTCAGAGGCGAGTTTCTTGAGCAAATCGTTAACGGCAACTAGCGCCGGGTGCGCGTAGCTGGTGGCGCGGTTCCAACTCCTGTTGAGGTCGCCGCCGAGCAGGTCCGAGCGCTGGTTGCCCAGGAACACCCCGTCCGGGTTCAACATCGGTATGACCTAGTACCGCAAAATGTAGGTTATTTGTGACAAAATCATAAAGAGGGGAAAACTATGAATAACTAGGAGATTCTTCGAAGGTCTTTGTTTATGCGGTTTATTTATCAATATAATTATATAAAACTCTCCCGTTACTGAGTGACATACAACTCACCGCCAAATTTACTGGTCGTGGAAAGCTGAAATTTGGCATATATAGGTTCCTTGGAAAGTATAGGGGAGCAATAAAAAAGGATTTCCTGAAATTCCAACGGAAACAGGAAGAAAACGGGATATACGCGTACGAAGTCGCGGGCAAATGCGAGTTAAATATAAATACATACCTATTCTAGACCTACATATACGAACAGCTAAATGTCTAAAGACATGTTTAAAGTAGGACATACGTACGTGGTTCTATAATAGTTTAACAAAAAACTGCGGTTATAAAACAATTATCCAAGGTTTTGGAGTGACGTGTGATTCTTCTTACCTCTAAGACAACATTGTTCCTCAAAGCCACAGCTTTTTCCGACGAGCCCAGTAAATAGTCCAGGAAACCTGCTCAATTAAATTAAATATGGTAATGTTCGTAGGTATGTGAGATAAACACTCAAGGACACAAATGATCGCAAATTGAATGAGATAAATTAAAGAAGAAAGCGCACCATGTAGCTTTTGTGGCAAGGCATTAATTATTTCCAGTGTGATCCTTAGCAAAATAAAAAACATAAATAAAACATTTATTTATTTACCTTGACATACAAATGACGACGGAGGCTCCCCTCCGTGTGTCCTTGCAATGATGAGGACGACCCGTTTCTTTGGATCTGCCGGTTTTATTTTAGTTATTACAGGTTCCTCTTTGACCTCTTCCGCTTTTTCTTTGAAATTATAGTCTCCGATTGTAACGAGGTCAATGCGACGTTTTTGCTAAAAAAATACATCAGTTAAGCGTGATTCTACAGGTAAACTAAGGATTAATCAAGCTTGAAAAACTAGATGCGAATTTTTTCATTTGATTTTCAGATGAAGTTATGTACAAACGAGTATAAAAACAAAATAAAACATTGGTCATCAAAAAATTCATCCACATTGCTGTCAATAGCAAAAGTGCTCAGAACGTTGGCAGCATTGCCGCGTTGAATTGCAATGCTGATTCTTTGGCCGAAGAAAAACCCAGCCCTCTGGTCACGTGTACAGTCGACAAGTTGTTTGCTGATGTCCCGAAACACTCGGTGAGCACTCGGACCCCGTGGACCTAATGTTTCAACCCCAAACGTTATTTTCAGCTTGTAAATAGATGTAATTTTCAGAAACATTCGGTGATTCAAGTTGCTATGAGCTAGCTAGCATACGTTACAAATCTTATTTATATTTGCATGAATTATGCGAGGCCTCTACGCAGCTACGGGGTAAAGGGGCCATACTACAATACTAAATAATGTTCATTCAACTTACAGTAGTCTGGGCAATAGACTGCCTAGTGGCAAAGGCCTGAGCTCTCTTCTCCCATGTAGCCAGGTGCTTCTGAAGTCGAGAGTAGGAATACGATGCTCCCGCAGAGAACTGGTAAACATCCTCTTCCCGATCAAAAGCAAACGCGATACTCAGGATCTTACGACCTTTATGAACTAATGACCGATGATAGAATATCAAACGTCTGGGAATCCGTTGCCTAAAAGTTTCAATAGGAATGTGTGAGAAGATAGAAATAATAGCACACAGGTATCTTCTTAATTTGCATGCAACGTTCCGTAAGTGTAACTCGACTCACGACTGCCTGAATTCGTTAACATGAATCATTCATTTAGTTTGCAACTTGTTGGTGCCTGCGAGGTGTCAGGCATTTCATTATAGCATGACATACCTCTAAGATATTACAGCTTCTTGAAAGCTTAAAGCGCAGTTAGTAACTTACCATTTCGGTCGTGATGTAGAACGAACTAGTGGGGTCATATCTCCATCAAATAAAGTAGTTTCTTTGGCCAAATTAACGATATTTAGTATCACTCTCTGGAAATAACACACAGTGCATGTTTAAACACAACACTTGAAACCAATACTATCCACGGTTACAATGGCTCAGCATCAACACCGATTCTACATTTACCTGATCCTGCTTAACATTTTCAATGGTGAAATTGAACCAGAACCTGGCTCTCGGTCTGCAAGTGTCCGGTCTGACGTATAGGTCGTACTCCAAGTCAGTGATATGGTCCGCTCTTCCCAGGTTCCCGCACTCGAACGCCGCATCGAAACACAGCTGCCCTCGCTTGGCCTTTCCACTCTGTCCCGGAGGACGCACGATCAACCGACTCAGATTGCCCAAACCTCCCTCTCCATCACTTTCTTCACTATCTGTAATAAAAAAGTGTTTCCTATCAATGCAACGCCCGAATAGCTTCTTGGATGTTCAATGTTCCCGTTCATCAAATTATCATTAACGCTAAGTAGAGCACACGAGACTGATTTTATTGAATACCTACACGCTTTAGAGAGCCCTAAAATCATTACTATTCCGGAAATTTAGCTTCAAATGGATTTACAACTTCATTTGCACCTCAGTTAACGCCTACTATCCCAATGCAACGACTCCAAAATGCCAATAGAACTGAATGAAGCTCGTAAGATTTACATTCACTAATAGAATTTGGCTAACCTACATGTGAAAAACATGTTCAATCAGTTGGAACATGACTGACTCATAGTTCTAGTACACGAACACAATCATTGGGTTTACTGCACGGAATGTCTATTTTTTTTTAAATTTTCAAACTGCCTAATCGTTCTCAAAAATCACGGGCAATCTAGATCCCTCTTCGAAAATCTATGTTTAAATACCACAAGCAGGTCGTCGATATATGGAGGTGTGATCCAGAGCGTCAGTGTACGCAGCCATCGCTACACTGCTAGAGTTCCCAACAAGCCGCCTTACTCAACTAACTTTAACAATGTAGGTGAACAGATTGGCTACAAGATTGACGGCAATGCCTAGGCGATAAGTGCACGAATATGTAAGGAAAACAGTTTAGCGAGACACGCCAACCTATATTGAAAGTTGTTTTTCTTCAAACGATTGAATTTTAAATGGTTGGAACGTGATTCTTTGTTTGATACCTCGCCAGTGTTTTATGTCGAAACTATTGGTAAGTATTTCTTTTGAAAGTTACAGCTTTTAAATTGTGCTTTATTGTCTTTCAATAGTTTGTTTTAAACTTCAATAAATTGTGCTTGTTATCGATAAAGTTTTGTATGATTTGTATGCTGCTGCCTATCCGCATCCGTTTAACCTTTTGAACGCCACTGTCACGTATAGGTGACAAANTACCACAAGCAGGTCGTCGATATATGGAGGTGTGATCCAGAGCGTCAGTGTACGCAGCCATCGCTACACTGCTAGAGTTCCCAACAAGCCGCCTTACTCAACTAACTTTAACAATGTAGGTGAACAGATTGGCTACAAGATTGACGGCAATGCCTAGGCGATAAGTGCACGAATATGTAAGGAAAACAGTTTAGCGAGACACGCCAACCTATATTGAAAGTTGTTTTTCTTCAAACGATTGAATTTTAAATGGTTGGAACGTGATTCTTTGTTTGATACCTCGCCAGTGTTTTATGTCGAAACTATTGGTAAGTATTTCTTTTGAAAGTTACAGCTTTTAAATTGTGCTTTATTGTCTTTCAATAGTTTGTTTTAAACTTCAATAAATTGTGCTTGTTATCGATAAAGTTTTGTATGATTTGTATGCTGCTGCCTATCCGCATCCGTTTAACCTTTTGAACGCCACTGTCACGTATAGGTGACAAACAAGCGCGTGCCTTGTACGCCAAACGTCACAAATACGTGACAAAAAGTACGGTAAATTTGTGGCTTGGCGTCGAGGGCACGCCGATGCGTTTATGCTCTGGCGTTCAAAAGGTTAAGAAACATACATGGATTAGTACTATTCCTTTTGCAATTATCGCGCAGCGCAGTGTAATGTACGCAATCAGATTTTAATTTTAAAATGTGGATGATGCCTGGAGCCCTTTCACAGGACAAGCGTCACCTCCTTTCCTGCCCAGCTCGTAAAACCATGATTTAAACGAAGCCAATGACAGAGCTATCCAGGTGGCTACACACGTCGGACATTTGAGTCCAATCGATTTATAAAATGATTTGGAGCATGATCAAGACATCATTGGCACCGTACATACTTTATTTTTCTAAGCACATTTTTCTAGGTTGTCTGGTAAAGATAATAGGCAGAACTTAGTCTTTACATTGTTAGTTATTAACCCAAAATGATATACATAAATCTAGTCCAACGACAGAATGAACTGATAAGTGGCACTTAATGGCACTCATCGGTTACAAAGTTGGCACCGACACTCTCTGGAGAGCGCTTTATGGTGTAAGCTTGGCACTGCAGCCGTCCACTCACGATCATCGATCGACGCATTGCATAGCGATTGCAAGTGCCTTTTCATACGCCCCGGTTACCGGGTAGCCGGCACCAGCTACCCGGCTGCGAAGTATATAGCCATGTACATTAGCTTTCACATATACCGGCGTAATTTGTACAGCAAGCGATTGCCGGGTACACGGCGAATCAACCACTGTGCGTTCGGTCGCCGCCTACCGATTAGCCGGCGGCGGCCGAACGCACAGTGGTGTATGGAAGACGCACATGCTTTTATACCGGCGGCCAGTCGCCTAGGTAAATCGCCTCGTGTGAAAGCCAAATGTGTTACCGGACAGTCGGCACCGGATACCCGGTAACCGGCACGTATAAAAAGGCACTAAGAATTGTGTGTAAGCAGAATGTTTTGTAAAATTATATTCAAACGGGGATTCTTTTTTAGGTCGGACATATTACATATTCATCTTTTCTATCTTTGTAGATGGAAGATGGTATCGCTATCGCGTTCGATTATTATCGAGTTTAAGGAAATAATCTTGTGTTTTGTAGGAACCTCATCCTAAGCTAACCACACAATTAAGTTAACTCTTCGATTGCTAAATATTAATTATAAATATTTTTTATAGTCTCGATCCGATTATCAACTTATTGAAAAAAATAAATTATCGGCTTTACCAAACTTTAAAATATCTTATCTTAACTTTATTAGTAGTCAAGCTGTTCGTAGCAGTGGCGTAGCGAAAGCGCAGTTTGGGCACCGCGCTAGCGCGCTACGGCGTAGCACAATTGAGCTTTTACTAAAACTGTTTCTTTGTGACTTTGGATATTATCACCGTTTGTAACATTAAAAGTACAGCTTGTCTCATTGTGGGAGACACAGATTAAAAATTTGAAAAAAAAATCGCGTGTACCGCAGTACTTACACGTGATAAAAGTGAACAATCATAATCATAGAATTAAGCTATTTAGTGCGAGAACAGGAAGAAGTTTTATCTTTCTGTTCTCTCATGTAACGAAATGTGCCACGAAATGTGCATTATAGAAATACTCTCAAACCTTGTCCAATTCGAATTGTCGGTGTCGCCTAGGAAGTTTCACTTCAATATAGTAACTAATAACGTCCTCTTTTTTTGAAGTCAGAATAAACTAACTGGGGTTTACTGCAGATCCATTGGTTAATTTTAAGAATTTCTAGAACATTCCTTGCACGCCTGCAACGTGCACTATAGTACTTTGAACCATTCCGTTATGACTACTGGTACATAGATGTCGCTGTCGCATTGTTAATTTAAGAAACATAAAGAAGCATCGTTGCAGATTCCCATGGGAAAAAGCAAATTTTTTTTTTTCTTCGAAGAATGTATGCAAATAGGTACCTACTAAGAAATATAATAAACTTGTTGGTAGTTATATTTTCGAGCCGTTTGGGGTTGAAACTCTCGGGTCTTGGGGTCCGAGTGCACATAACTTATTTAAAGATCTCTCAAGGCGCTTAGTTGACACTTCACGTGACCCAAGGGCTGGCTTTTACCTTGGTCAAAGAATAAGCATTGCCATACAACGTGGCAACGTGGTCTTTTGGGTACACTTCCAGTCGACAGCGATGCGGATGAATTTTTTGACGCCATATTTTAGGGTTTATTTAGTTAGGAGATTTTATTTTTATTTCTAGTGTATATAGTTAGTTAAATATTTATGGAATAAAGAGTTTCTAATAAATTAGTATCTGCATATGTTGCTTGCATTTGTATGCATTGCATACACGTCGACAATTGAAATAATAAAAGAAATTTATCGGCGAGTTTTTAATAAAAAAATGTTAATAGTTTTAGTTGTTTGTTTTTGTTTACTAACAAATTACTAACATCTTGTTATCTTTATTTTTGTGTGTACTGCTAACACCCTACTAACACTTTCTTTGTAAAATATGGACGTATGTCTGAAATAAAGATAAATTAAAAAAATATTTCTATTTCGCATTAGTGTGTTTACGGTTGTTGCGGCCAACCAATTTTACAAGTGAAGCGGAAACTGAAAGCTGAAACAGCATGTTGTGCCGACTGACATGCATGCTTGTCATTCAAGCAGTAAAACACGTGGATTTGCTATGACTACGGAGTCATACGCGTCACTACGTACTAAACAGATATGAACATGAACTACTAAGCTAATTGCATCTAGTTTGTATTCGTGAATTAAATCGCTATCTGTATGTATTTCTAATTTGTGATCTACTAACTTGTGTTTGTTCATATGTCAACTTGAACTTAACTTAAATTGTATTTTTCGTCTCTAAATTGTATAACACAAAGTTGCGGTCTGCCTCTCGTCTATGTTTAGGGTTCCGTACCCGAAGGAAAACCAACGGAACCTTATGCCTCCGTTGTCCGTCCGTCTCGTCTGTCTGTCAGTGGGCTGTATCTCAAGAACCGTAATAGATATACAGTTGAAATTTTCACAGAGTGTGTATTTCTATTGCCGCTATAACGACAAACATTAAAATTTAATTTAATTAAAAATCAAAGGGAGCTCTCATACAAGAAACGTGTTTTGTTCGGTTTACGGTACGGAACCCTTCGTGTGAGAGTCCGACTCGCACTTGGCCGGTTTTTTGTTTTGCTCACTTCTTGTGAACCACGCCACGGATTTTCATACAATTTTCAATAATAGAAAGAGCGACAAACAAACAAACAAGGTTTACATATTCAATTAACACCCCAGCAGGTGTGAATTGTCGGGACTGGTCGTTTTAGTTATATACATTTTGATTCAAAAACTGCTGGAAATATAACAAAGCCTCTTGTGTGAGTTAATTATCGTATTACTTACCCGACATTTTCAACTAAGTCACCATCACAGTTCCATTGAACAGTAATTAAAGCCAGTTGCTTCCTGCATGATCACAGTTTCCTTAACTTCCTGATATTACTGTTACCGCAGGATCCGGACTTCCTTTGTGTTCCTTCCTGCGAGCCTCGTTGCCACGCTACGCCGCGATGCGACATTTCCGTCATAATAATAACAAAAAATAAAAATCATTTCACTCCACTGCGTACTTAATATTGGCGTAGCTGGTTACCGTTGCTAGGTTACTATGGCGTCTTTTTATATTCACGGATAAATGTAAGTAGTAAGGTCACAAAAGTAAGAAATGTGGATATATACCTTTCTACTGAATCTTCTACAGTAAGTTCAAAAATGAGATTTGCAGCTACGGCGTAGCCTCGTAGAACTTCTACGTTTGTATCTGCAGAGATACAAACGTAGAATCGGCTACCTTGTGCAGACAAGGTAGCCGATTAGGTTTAATTAAAATAGCTTACCTGTAAAAGTGATGTTGCATAAGTACATGTACCATACATATCTACCGGAACTACAAACGAGGGAGTTCAAAAACCAGTGGGTCAAACGCGTTTTTAAATAACGTACGCATTATATTCTGTCAAATTTGTCTCTAATTTCCCCAAAATGTGTCAAGTTTTGACATTGGTTGACACCAAGATGAGATACTGACACTGCTACGGCGTAGCATCGTAGCACCTCTACACTTGTAGCTTTACGAAATATTTACTTTGATAGGTAAAGTTAAATAAAGTATTATAGTATAGTAAAGTAAGTAAAGTAAGTAAAAATCATGTGAACCTTTTTTATGAGAGATTAGTGACATCAGCAATGCCTATTGACATATTATTTATGTGACCCATAGAGGGGTCCCAACGTTTCCGGATCGAAATCGCATCTTCGACTACGACAGGCGTACTAGACGGTGCAGTAGGCAATTATTGTGTCTTTCCAATATAGTCGTTTGTTCTCTAACATAATGTACTCATTACGGGTGGTGTACCTACGTGTTGAACTAGGCTATTCAATAAAGCCGCTGTACAGAGACCCCTTTCGTCGTAGATTGCTACGCTGGGCTTCCGCCGTAGATAACTTGGAATACAACCTTATGAAAGCTTTGTAAATAAAACAAGTCACTATGAATATTGTCATTTATTCAATAAATAATATGTTGTTATATTAATAATATTATCTTTGGCATAAAAACGCCTCGCGCACCACAAACATTGAACAAAGCTCAACGTTTCATAAATACTGAAACAAATCATGCGTATGATACTATAAAATCTTTAGCATTAATATTTACAATTTTCTTCTATCATTCCAGTTATAAATATACACAAACAACAATCACATAAAATGTAAATAACCCAAAACTTTTGCGCGTAAAAATGATCTAAAATATACCTACTTTGCGATCATTATATTATCCATACAAACTAGTACCCGTGCTAATTCAAATTAAATATATGCATAACTAAAATATTGATCCCTAAAACCGGTAACAATTTATAAGACCAGGATATACAGATACAGAATACAAAAAAACATAATCACGTAAAGATCAATTTGTTACCAACTAATTGGTGCAGTTAGAAAGAGAAGTAGAAAAGTAGTAGTTAAGAAATAAGTCTGAAAATAGAAGATAGACGGCTTGCTTGTGCGCAACAAGTAACTTAACAAAGATGACAATATAACTGTGGATAAAGCATTTTCTGTGTAACACTAACAATATTCGAGCAAGTTTTAAAAACATTCGAATTGTAATCTATTAGTAAAACTTTACAATTATATTAACAATTCCTCTTTTATAAATAGTCTCTCATAATTCCTTCATGTTTAGGTACTACGTATTTATTTACTTTCCTTTTAAATTGAAACTTAATTAAGCGAGCCAATAGTGACTCATATCGTAACAGTTTAAAAGTGACAAAAATAAAATCAATGTAACGCCTAAAGTTGAGGAAGTTTCTTTATTCTTATAGTGTAGAGGTTGTTTAAACAGAGGAATCTCATGCAAATAATGAAGTACTTTTATAAAGAGTAGAGAACACTGAGATACTGAAGATTCGTCGAAAACACTCGAACTGTAAGAAAATTTACAAGAGGACATCTGCCGACGCACACAGGGTCACACACGAGGTCACGAGGTCAGGAAGCTATGGAACAGCGACACGTGAAACTGGTACATTCACAATAATACACAGCACACCAATCCTAGGTAAGTAAAGATATAAAATCACTCCTATGTACTATGAACATCTTACGGGTAATGGAAGCAGAGAGAGTGAGCCTCGGTTCACTCACATTTCTTTTCTCAACTCAATATCATTCGAAAAGTCATGGTATTCCAATTAGGAAAGATGATTGGAGGAATATTAAAGTCACGGTATATGTTTTTTCATAAAAAAAAGTTTAAATACAAATCAATTATTACGATTGTTGACAACTTCAAATAATTGCTTGGTTCACTCAGGAATCTTATCTATTTATTTAAACGTACGTACAGTAGTGGTACTTAGGCGGACTTAATGCAACAAGCCGTTCTCTACCTACCAGTTAACCTTTGGGGCAATAAGCCTATATTGTGGTAGGGTAGGTAAAACAAAAAAATATTGGTATTTAAAACCTAAGTTAGTTTCGTAAACTTCGCGCTATTTTGATTAGACCCAGGTTCACACTTTCTACTAATATTACTCGTTATACTTATAAGTAGATATACTCGCGGTACAGTCATACTTTTTGATCTGCTCAAAACTAGCGCCATACGTACCTTACCAATAAAATCTGTCACCAATAACATGACCATACCGCATATATATAAAGTGTGGGTAATAATAAAAATATTGTAATACTATATTAACTGTATATAAAACTTTTGGAGTTCTTTGACTAGTATTTTTTGTATTGTACAGAACCTTTAATCTATTAGTTGTCTTCATTTCGAATTACTTTGAGTATTAAATATATTTTGATCTACTCCGGCTGTTACGTAACAAACATGTAGATATAAATATAAAAATTGCATTAAGATTTAAATAATTTCCCGTAAAAAATATTAATTTTCACAACACCTAATTAATGATGTCTAATATTACAGGTAACAATTCCAGGTCAGGTAACATTTGTTTAATCTCTATTGCTTAATGGACCATTCTTTCTCACCAATCAGTTACATTAATGAATAATAAGTTAGATTTGTTGCTAGTAAATAAGTATTTACTAATGTATAAACAGTAGTTATGTACGAATTTACATAAATAATTCTTTAGTGGGGCAGACTGGAGGCATATAATTTATGACTAAACGACCCTCTCGCATTAAAAATATAACTTTACATCCGTAACAATCGCTCTAAATCCTACTAAAATTCAACCAATTCTTACTGAGACATTTAATAGTTGCGCGAATACCTACCGTGCAAGTAGATGCGCCCACAGAACCGATACCAAACAGTAAGGGAATGGTTTCGGTTCGAGAATACCACGGAGTAGTTAACAAATGGAGAGTTAACACGCGTCCAACCTCCGGTCCAGATGTTGATTGTTCGCCGTTGCCCGTTACACAATATAGGAACAAATTAAAAAAGCTGGAAAAACTCTTATTTTTATTGTTGCACCACGTTTGCAGAATTTTACTAGCTTACTTAATTTGACCCTTTAGATAGCTACTCCGTGGTTAACAATACCCCGCAATACAGTACAGAGTGTCACAAGGAGAGATGCCGGCGAGTCTTGCGAGACGGGGGCGCGGTGCGATCACGCCTGTGTGTCGGCGTCGGTGTAGTGGCTGGGCCCCTCGGCCGAGCACACGGAGTCCTCGGGCGTGCGCGACGCGTCGCCCGCCTCGCTGGCCTCCACGGCACTGGCGCTGCCGCCAGCCTTGCCCTTGCATCCACGACGAGCCTGCAGCGCCTGACACACACAACATTATTGCTACGAGCCAACATCTACACTTGACGGCGGTCATGAAACGAGTTGATTTTTGAGAGAAGTAGAAGGCAGCATAGTAGTTAGGGAGGGAGCTTCTACACAGGTCTATACTAGATTTATTTTGATGAATCGTAGTTGTAGCTACCCACCTGTCCTCTTTTGTTAAACAAGGAACATATCTCGTCTTTATTTAGCGTCTTTGAGACGACCTGCAACTGGATTCTGAGCAGAATATTCATAAGTAGTTAGGTTTATCAAAACCGAGTATAGACTTCCCGTCTGTGTACAAGCGCTCTCAAAGCAATATAAGATTTAATTTTGATTTGTGTATGTAATGTTGTGAACTTGTGAATGTCTCAGAAAGTAAAGCATTGTTATTTTTGAAGTCTTAATAAATCTTTTAATTTAATGCATTTTAAAAGAAAATCAACCGATTTCAGATCTCAGCGTCGCTATTTAGAAATAAAATCTAATTACGATCGGGATTGAAGCCGCACGAAATAACAGACATAACAAAATTAAAAAAAAAAACACATACAGCCCCCGGCCTGAGTAAGTCAGACCTAGAGGAAAAGAGTGCCACATGAGAAAAATTTAATTGGTGACGATCCTGCCAATTAGTAGAAGTTTAGTTCGGCACCGGAGCACAGAGAAAGCGAATATCTGAAACATTGCGACAGTCGGGTAGTGTGGCGGGGAAGTGCAAGGAGCGCGGGGGCGCGGGCGCGGGCGGGGGC